>JAJTUV010003240.1:0-113194 GCA_021653895.1 Mastomys natalensis
TTTTTTTCAAGACAGAGTTTCTCTGACTGTCTTGGATCTCTCTGTAGACCAGGCCTCAGACTCAGAGATGTCCTGCTTCTGTCCCCCAAGTGCTGGAATTGAAGGTGCCTGGCTAACAATTTCATTTTTATATGAACTCCCTGCTTCAAGCTTTTCTTTTCATTTCATATTGGGAAGAAACGAGTAAATAAAATCCAAAATAATAAATTGTAAAAATTTAGTATAATTTGGGCTGGAGAGATGAGCACTTGTTGCTCTCACAGACATCTGGATTCAGTCCCAGCACCACATGGTGGCACCTCCATTTCCAGGAAAGTTAATACCCTCTTCGACCTCATCAGTCATCAGGAAGACACGTGGTGCACAAATATACATGTAGGCAAAACACTCATACACATAAAATAATCCTCACGTTTTGATTAGGTATAAGTTAAAAATCAATTCAAAACAAAAACTAAGCAAAAAACAAGTGTAAAATTATTAACTTGTACTTTATGTTTTCTGAGACAAATTATCACTGGGCACTTCTGACTCCTTTCAAACTTATAGGGACTCTTCTGCCCCAAGAGTACTATGATTATAGACTTATGAGCATGTGCCACCATGCCCAGCTTTCTGAGTTATACATTCACTACAGAAATTTTGCATCCAAGCCATCAGGTTATAAAAGAGGAAGTACATCTCTTAAATGGTGTCCTTGGGCTGGAGAGATGGCTCAGTGGGTAAGAGCAGCTGTTCTAGAGGACCAAGGCTCAGGTCCCAGCACCGCAGGGCAGCTCACAACTGTCCATAGCTTCAGTTTTAGGGGATCAAACACAGCATTCATAAAGGCACAACACCAAAGCAGGTAAAATAAAATACTCCTTTTTAAAAAGAGTGCAAAAGTGTTCTTGATGGAAAAATAAACCTCATCTTGATTTTTGTTTCCTCAAAATCTAGGTATGCAGTGTCAATGGCTAGAAGAATCTGAGCCAGAGTCTATGCTCTCCCTGAAGACCTTGTGGAAGTAAAACGAAGATGGTCATGACGTGTTTGCCTGTTTGATGGGCAGAGGGATGAAGAGAGTGTAAAACAACCAACTTACTCACAGGTGCATGACTAGCAAGTCAGCGAGTCCCAGGTGACATACTTGTGGCTTCAGAAGTCTTGGACATTTAAAGGATTTTAATTTTGATTAGCAAGACTAATAAATCATGACAACCTTCTAAGAAAGCATTTTAGTAGACAAACAACTGCTCTTTCCGTAGAGCTGGATCTGTTCAGCACACCTGAGCATGCTCACAACCAACCTTGTGCTCTCTCTGCCAGAATGCTGCCCTTGACATTCCAGCTTGCTTCATATTATCTTTGTATCTTTTCCCTCCTGGGATATCCATCTCTGGAGACTTGCCTAGATGTGTAGATAGGAATGTTATTAGCTCGTCATTTTGCTTTCCAAGGTCTAGCAGTTCTTTCTGGAGAACCGTGCTCTGATGCAGTGTGGAGATGAGTGTTCTTGGCTTATTCTGTACTGCTGAAAATCCACTGAAGTAACTGACTGTGCAGAATGTACTAGAAGCTTTTCTCATTCTTTTATTCTTAAAATCGTATCTTTTTACAGTATTCTTTCTACATGATTAATTTTTGTACATTTAAGAATATTTTGATTACATCCAACATGTCTGCTGATTTGTTACTATTTTTAAAAGAAGGTCTTCATGGAAGTAAAACATACAAAAGCATAAATTATAGGTGGAGGAAAGTGGACCCTAAGGTTGCATTTTCCCCTCACACAGGCTCAAATGAAAGATTTTGTCTTCAATAAGTCCATCTGATACATACTTCTTTATTTGGAAGTCTTGATCACAAAATTCTGTTTTGGTCTAAAATGATGTTGAATATGACACTTTGGAGGAGAGAGTGGGCTCAGAATTTAGATGGGAGTTTGATAAGCAAAGAATGCTAAAGTGTACAATGGACTTTTAAGTTTTACACCTGTAGCAAAGAGGTGTGGTCACAAAAATGGGAAAGTATGTATGTCGGACTTGATGTACTCTTGCTCTGTCAAGCTCTTTGCTATAGTTCTCAAGATCATTATGTTAATCTAACATTGAAAAGAGATACAATCTGGTAGCAAGATAGTCCAAATAAAGGCATTTGCATACTAATTATTCTCGAATCTCTTTTGTTTTAATGGTTTGTTTGTCTTAATATGGGAGGTGGAGGTTGCCATTTAAGGGGATTTCTATGGCCAACAGAGAGAACACTGGTTGCCCCTGGATCTGGAGTTACAGGAGTTTGGAATCTGTTTGATGAGGATGCTGGCATCAAACTTGAAAAGAGCAGCAAGCACTCTTGATGCTGAGTCCATCTCTCCAGCACATAGTTTTGTTTTCAGACAGGTCTCCTTCTGTAGCTCTGGATGGTCTTGAATTGAACTCAATTCCACTTCAGCTTCCCCATGCCTGCCCTGACTCTCCTCTTGGTGCTTCTGCCCCATAGTGACATGCCAATGCTGACTGCATTTCCTCTCTTTTCTGTCATATTTTTGAGAATCAGTTGTATTATATTTGGGCTTTTAGAACTGAGTTGAGGTGTGGGACTAACTGAGAACAAATAAAGTGTTGTTAATTATTTCCTCTAATTCACAGGATCTCCTTGGGCAAGGGTATGTAGCTCAGTAAGAAGGAGAGAACATAATGTTCAAAGGGTGCTGGGTTCAATCCCCATTCCTCTAAAAAATATTTTATCCACTGCCTTCTCTTTCTCTTTCTCTTCATTTTTAATCTTTTTCAGTGCTGTCAAATGTGCAGACCCTGAAATGGGACAGTTTAGACAGGCCAGTGATGAGAAATGATTAACCTATTTACAGTTGTCATCGGATTGGATAATTCTCTCTGAGCACTTTATTGGGTACAG
The DNA here is from genome assembly GCA_021653895.1 of Mastomys natalensis. Classification (NCBI taxonomy): domain Eukaryota; kingdom Metazoa; phylum Chordata; class Mammalia; order Rodentia; family Muridae; genus Mastomys; species Mastomys natalensis. The sequence continues at coordinate 2,899 of JAJTUV010003240.1, forward strand.
AAGCACCATGTCTACTGGATGCCAAGGCCATGCCTCTGAGTGTATTCACCAAAAGTATCTCCAGCCATGGCCTCTTGTCCCACAGGATACAAAATGAACCCTTCTGCACAAGTGCAGTCGGTTAGGGTAAACTTTTAAAATTTTATGTGATTAATAATACGAAGTCCAGTCCTTTTATAGTCAGGGTACATGAGAGTATTTTAAAATAGTTTGAATAGGCATGGTTACACACACCTGTTGTTAGAACACTTGGGAGGCTAAGCCAGAAGAAAGATGACATTTCTAAGACTGCTTAAGCAAAATAGCAAAAGCATCTCTTAGAAGGAAAACTAAGAAAGGACGGAAGGCAGGAAGGAAGGAAGGAAGGAAGGAAGGAAGGAAGGAAGGAAGGAAATCTAGTTTATACATACTGTCTGACAGTTTGAAAAAGGACTTTCTTAATGTAATACAATTACTAAAGACATAGACAGAAATAATGAAACAAAAATCTAAGTCTCCTTTAAGGGCTCTATAGACCAGGCTGGCCTCAAACCCAGATAACTGCCTGCCCTGGTTACTGAATGCTGGGATTAAAGTTGTGTGCCACCACCACTCATCTTTCAAAGTTGTTAAAAAGGAGTCTGATTAGAGAGATGGCTCAGGGTAACCAATCAGAAGCTGCCCCATCACGTGGTCTGGGACAAAACCAGTAAGTCAGCAGGATATTTTAGGCTCTAGAATAAGTTCCTAGAGACCTAGCCAATCCCAGAGAAACACATATCCCTGGAGATAGAGCCAACCTGGGTCCTGTGTAGACATGCATACACATGCAACTTTATTATATATATATAATAAATGTTAAAATTGTAGATGACCTAAGGACAATGCTTAGTACCACATGATACCCAGTGCAGAAGCAGCACAGTTGATAGTGTTTGCACAGTGTGCAAGGAAGCCTGGATTCTATCCCTAGAACCTCATAAACTGGGCACGGTGGTATAGACCTGCAACTCTAGCATTCAGGAGATGGAGACAGGGTGCTCAGAAGTTGAGTTATCCTCAGCCATATAGGAACTTTGAGGCCAGAGGTCTACATAAGACCCTGCTTTTAAAATAAATGTATAAGTGGTTAGTTCCTGGTTGTCACATAATCCCATAGGCTCAGGAAGGAGGAAGACTGCAAATGTGAAATGATCCTGGGCTACATACCATGTTGGCCAGACTAGGCTACATGGTGAGATTCCATCACAAGAGCTAACAGTATGGTGGCCTAAGTCTGTAATTTCATCAGGGGAGGCAGAGACAAGAGAGTCAGAAGTTTAACGTAGGACTAGGGAGATGGCTAAGTGGGAGATCAAGTCTCAGAAACTAAGTCTGGGAGCAACTGAGGAAATGGCCTTATGTGGAACTTTGTCACATACATGTGCACATCCTACAGAAACACTTGTGTACACCGTGTACACACAGGAATCAAAACATGTAAAAAACTTCAAACCAGGTGTACATGCCTTTAATGCCAGCACTCTGGAGGGAGAGGCAGGCAGATCTCTGACATCAAGGCCATCCTTATCTACACAGTGATTTTAAGACAGCCAGGTTTACACAGAGGAACCCTGTCTTCAAACAAACAAACAAACAAACAAACAAAAAAATGAAAACTGGAAGATTGTTGTCTGCTATATAGCAAATTAGGGTCAACCTGGGATACATAAGACCCTAGACCCTATCTCAGAAAAGAAATAGAAGAATAACTTAAGGTAGGATAATGAGTGGAATGAGAAATATATTATATATGTATGTGCCAAATTGCTTAAAAAATTAATTTGAAAAACAAGTAAATGGAAACAAAATACATTAAACAAGAATAATAGCCAGGTATGATGGCACTTAACTAATCTTAGCCTGGGGAGATAAGAACAGAAGACCAAGGGTTTAAGGTCATTGTTCACTGTGCCAGCTTGCACTAAATGAGACTGACCCAAGGAAAACAAAATCATAAACAGAATTGTGTTAGGTAATTTTATGCCATGTGACAGGACTTAAAGTCATTTGGAAAGAGAGAACGCCATTTGAGAAAATAACCCAACCAGATTGCCTGTGGGTGAGCCTGTAGTAATATTTTGTGACTGGAGATTGACTGGATTGTGTCCAGCCCTTGGTGGAGTGGACCACCCTTGAGCAGGTGGTCCCGGGTGCTGTAAGAAATCCCACTGAGCAAGTCAGAAGTAGGAGACTAAGCAACACTCCTCCATGGCCTCTGTATCAACTCCTGTATCAGGATTCAAGCCTTGATTTCCTACCCTGACTTCCCTCAGTGATAAAGTATAACCATAGAAATATAATCAGAAATGAACCCCTTTCTCTCCAAGATGCTATTGGTCATGATGTTTGATGTGTTTATAAAGACAAGGAGAAGGGAGATATGTTCTATGGAGGTGTGGTGAGGTATGGGAGAAGGGAGTGTCACTGCAGGCCCAAACTGAATTATCCCTTCCCCCTGGGGGACCAGCCACATGACCCAGTATAGTATAGAACAGAGTTTATTCAGGGCATGGGAGGAGGGTTAAGAGGTTAGTAGAGGCAGAGAAAGCAGAGAGAAAAATACAGGAGTAGAGGTTGGCCATGAGCACATGGAGTTGGGGGAGGGGCAAGGGGACAGAACAGGAGCAAGAAGTCAAGAGATCAAGAGGGCAAGAGAGAGAGGAGGGGGCAAGCAGCCCCTTTTATAGTGAGTCAGGCCTACCTGGCTGTTGCCAGGTAACTGTGGGGAGGAGCATACCTGGTGTTGCCAGGTAACTGTGGGTGGAGCTTAGACAGAATGCTAACAATGTTCATCACAGCAAAGGAAATATAGGTAAGACTAAATTTTCCATATATTCCTGACCCACACATACAACCCTTCCCCTATCAATATTGCACACTAAGAGTTATGGGGTGGTTGTCATGTTTTGATCAGGAGTCAGCATATGAACTCTGAAGGTCCTGTTCCTCAATTGGTTCCTGATTCACCAATGAAGATGCTAGCAGCCAATGAGCTGGGCAGAAGAGGCAGGACTTCCAGGTTTCCCTGCAGGCAGGCAAGCAGACACAAGGGAGAAAGAAGGGATATTTCTCTACGCTTCAAAGGAGAAAGGTGAGCAGCCATGTGAAATCTCAGGTGGAGTGGAGTGTCCAGAGACTGCTTCTCCAGGCAGGAGGTTAGAAACACACCTAAGCTGAGGGCAGATTTAAGGTGCTGAGCTAGGACTAAGGGTAACTGACAACTAAAGTCAGGGCAGAATTAGGGTGCTGAGGTGGGAGTGAAAAGAAGGGTGAACTAGCTGAGGAAGGTCTAGAAGAGCCAGACCATTGAGCTAAAGCAATATAAAAATAAGTCTGTGTGTGTGTGTGTGTGTGTGTGTGTGTGTCGTGTATCTTTCATCTGCCTGGCATACATAAACTCCATTTCAGGCCAGACCTGACATCAAAAGAAAAATCATTCATTCCAGGAAATGATTGCCATAACCTGCCCCTCTAAGCCAATAGTTCCAGGAAATTAGGCCATTAAAGCCCCAATCCAAAGATGAGCCTGGAGAAAACCATAAGGACAGGAAAATATCGTGTCTCAGGATGGGCCACTTGTCATGGTCAGTCGTATATGGTTTGGTTATCTCATCCTGTGGTTAAACGTTCATGACATAGGAATGCAGACTACCTGGCTCAAGCCAATCAGAACCCGAGGCACATAGCTTCCCTAGCACCCAACAATGAAATTTTACATTACTTAACCTACTCTCACCAAATATAGAGAAACTAACATAGATGCAATGAAAATTGTACTAATGTCACTGCTTTGGCCCCTACCAGTCACATGAGAGATTACCTAATCCTTCTGGAAAATTCCCATATCCCTACATAAAAAGGGGCCTGCAAGCTCCTCTGGGATAAAGATTTTGATGAGTGCTTGAAACCCACCCCCACCCCATGCTGGTTGTTTCTACAGAGTGAGTGCTCACTGTCTTTCACTCTTTGAGTCTGGGATTTTTCTTCAGCAATTTTCAGACCCTTACAACATTAGAAGAATATGCTTCGTACTGTCTGTCAATAAACATTGCTAAAACATATAATATGAAGTCGTTTAAATCACTTATACCAATAAAGACAGGGGAGGGAAAAATGCAGTAAAAACCCGCTAGCTCAGCAAAGTAATCTCTATTTTCTTGAACATATACAAAATATCTATTTACAAGCCTGATACTACATCTCAACTGCTAGCTTGGTCTTTAGAAATCTCTATCTGTTTCATCTTACTGATCTAGTCTACCTTTCTCTTGAGCTCCTCCAAACCCAAGAGGGATCCTTTGTTCTCTTTCCTAGAATATCTACTTCCTACCAGTTGCTTCTCTCTTTTCCTGCAAGCCCAAAGGAAAGCCCTATCTCTTACCCAGAGCTCCTTCCATAAAGGCTCTTTCAAGCCAAAAGAGACAGAGCTCTAATAAAAATCCAAATGTTTATACAAAGAAGTCTCTAGCTCTACTCCTATACCCTTGGTAGGCTGGACACTGTCACCACATGGTAGGTTAGCTCAAGGGTGTCCAGTTGACTGTCCCTCGGGTCACAAAACAAAGACCACAAGACCTCTCCCAAACACCTTGCCTTATAATAGGCAGGAAATTTCCATTTTTAGCATTCTTATCTATGGAGGCTTTGAGAAACACACCCAAATTGCATCTCTCCGAGGACACAATTAACTGCATCTGAGAAATGCAGTATCTATTTAAACTTGTATATTTTGGTAAAAATTAGGTTTTCTATGTACAATAATCAAATAGCTTGTAACAAAACCATTGTCACAACGATGGGATAGTTTACATTAGAGTTGGTTTGTTTGCTTTTGCTTTTTTGCTATACCTGAGATGAAAACCAGCCACCCAGGCATGCTGGTCAAAGCCTTACCAACTTAATACCACCCTCAGGTCTCACTCCATACAAGTATAGTCTATGGGTTTAGACAAACAGATAATGCCACATATCCAATATTATCATGAAGGACAGAATACTTTCAGTATTATGAAATCCTCTGTGCTCTGTGCATCTGCCTCCCACTGTTGCCAGGCAGCTGCTTAGGTGGTTTTATGTTTTCCAAATTTTGAGACTTACAGTCATACAGGATTTGACAGCCTTCAGTGGGAATTCTTCCACCTGGTTGTATGTATTTGTAGAGAAAAACTAAACTTTTTAGTTTTGTTTTGTTTTTGCAGTTTTGTTTTTTAGTTTTGTTGAGACAGGGTCACACTAATGACACAGTGGACATGTTCTAAAGGCTCAGAAATCTTGGGGGACAGCGGTGATGTCAATCCCAAAGATTTGAGGGAAAAGATCACAGACCCAAATCATCATGGCCAAATTAACTAAAGCAAGAAATCAAGCAAGCTTTTTGTACTGGGTCCACAGGCTGTTTCCCCCTAAAGAGTGGTTTGAGAGGTCACCACTGGACATGGAAAAGATAAGGGGGTTTCCAAATGGGGGCAAATAGGCAGGTTATATAAGCATATCTGTTGAGTTGGTTATAACATCCTCATGAAAACAAAGACATGGTTGCAAGGTGGTCATGAGGCACACATATGCACATTTAAAACAACAGACGGTCATAATAATCGTGTGGAACAGGCAGAACAGAACCATTAGTAGTTAAGATTATAGGTGGGGCAAGGCCCAATCCTTGAGAATACAGGTTTAATCACAAACAGGAATGAACCGAGTTTGTCTTTACTATAAAGATTTCAAGAAAAAGATACAGACAGGCTGGTTTATCAGCTGGATAGATGGCTCAGCAGTTAAAAGCCCTTGCTTCTCTTACAGAGGACCAAAGTTCCTTTACCAGCACACAAATGGCAGCTCATAAGGACCTGAATCTCCAGACCTGGTGGACATGATGCCCTCTTCTGGCCGCTGTGGGAACTGCATGCTTGCGATGTACTTATGTATATGCTGTCAAAATACTCAATCTCATATAATAAATAATTCCAAAACATAAAAAAAAAACTTAAGAATTACACATGCACACACACACACACACACACACACACAGCACACGAACAAAGACACATACACACACTTATTATTTGCATGAGTGCTTTCCTTGCATTTATATATGCAGGTGCTGTATGTGCCAGGTACCCACATTAGCCAGGAGACAAAAGTCAGATCACCTAGGACTAGAGTTACAGACAACTGTGAGTCACATTGTGGGTGTTGGAAACAAAATCTCAGTCCTCTGGATGAGCAGCCAGAACTCTTAACCATGAGCCATCTCCAGATCCTGGCCCCCATATAATTATTACTTATAATTAATTCTTTAGATAAGGTATTTTTATATCCCAGGCTGTTGTCTAACTCACTGGGGTCATTTGAACTTCTAGTCTTCCCTGCCTCCATCTGGGAACCAAACCCAAGGCTCTGTGCGCATACTTTGTAGCAATTCCACAATATTCTCAGCCCTAAGCATTCTAGCAGCACACCCGGAATACACATATGCCCGTAATGTGTATAGGTGTTGTGTCTGCATAGACATCTATGGACCTGGCACACTTTTCTTAAGTATATACAAAATATCTATTTACAAGCCTGATCCTACAACTAAACTGCTAGCTTGGTCTTTAGAAATCTCTATCTGTGTCATCTTACTGATCTGGTGTACCTTTCTCTTGAGCTCCTCCAAACCCAAGAGGGATCCTTTGTTCTCTTTCCTAGAATATCTACTTCCTACCAGTTGCTTCTCTCTTTTTCCTGCAAGCCCAAAGGAAAGCCCTATCTCTTACCCAGAGCTCCTTCCATAAAGGCTCTTTCAAGCCAAAAGAGACAGAGCTCTAATAAAAATCCAAATGTTTATACAAAGAAGTCTCTAGCTCTACTCCTATACCCTTGGTAGGCTGGACACTGTCACCACATGGTAGGTTAGCTCAAGGGTGTCCGTTGACTGTCCCTCAGGTCACAAAACAAAGACCACAAGACCTCTCCCAAACACCTTGCCTTATAATAGGCAGGAAATTTCCATTTTTAGCATTCTTATCTATGGAGGCTTTGAGAAACACACCCAAATTGATCTCTCCGAGGACACAATTAACTGCATCTGAGAAATGCAGTATCTATTTAAACTTGTATATTTTGGTAAAAATTACGTTTTCTATGTACAATAATCAAATAGCTTGTAACAAAACCATTGTCACAACGATGGGATAGTTTACATTAGAGTTTGTTTGCTTTTGCTTTTTTTGCTATACCTGAGATGAAAACCAGCCACCCAGGCATGCTGGTCAAAGCCTTACCAACTTAATACCACCCTCAGGCCTCACTCCATACAAGTATAGTCTATGGGTTTAGACAAACAGATAATGCCACATATCCAATATTATCATGAAGGACAGAATACTTTCAGTATTATGAAATCCTCTGTGCTCTGTGCATCTGCCTCCCACTGTTGCCAGGCAGCTGCTTAGGTGGTTTTATGTTTTCCAAATTTTGAGACTTACAGTCATACAGGATTTGACAGCCTTCAGTGGGAATTCTTCTACCTGGTTGTATGTATTTGTAGAGAAAAACTAAACTTTTTAGTTTTGTTTTGTTTTTGCAGTTTTGTTTTTTAGTTTTGTTGAGACAGGGTCACACTAATGACACAGTGGACATGTTCTAAAGGCTCAGAAATCTTGGGGGACAGCGATGATGTCAATCCCAAAGATTTGAGGGAAAAGATCACAGACCCAAATCATCATGGCCAAATTAACTAAAGCAAGAAATCAAGCAAGCTTTTTGTACTGGGTCCACAGGCTGTTTCCCCCTAAAGAGTGGTTTGAGAGGTCATCACTGGACATGGAAAAGATAAGGGGGTTTCCAAATGGGGGCAAATAGGCAGGTTATATAAGCATATCTGTTGAGTTGGTTATAACATCCTCATGAAAACAAAGACATGGTTGCAAGGTGGTCATGAGGCACAGATACGCACATTTAAAACAACAGACGGTCATAATAATCGTGTGGAACAGGCAGAACAGAACCATTAGTAGTTAAGATTATAGGTGGGGCAAGGCCCAATCCTTGAGAATACAGGTTTAATCACAAACAGGAATGAACCGAGTTTGTCTTTACTATAAGAAAGATTTCAAGAAAAAGATACAGACAGGCTGGTTTATCAGCTGGATAGATGGCTCAGCAGTTTAAAAGCCCTTGCTTCTCTTACAGAGGACCAAAGTTCCTTTACCAGCACACAAATGGCAGCTCATAAGGACCTGAATCTCCAGACCTGGTGGACATGATGCCCTCTTCTGGCCGCCGTGGGAACTGCATGCTTGCGATGTACTTATGTATATGCTGTCAAAATACTCAATCTCATAAAATAAATAATTCCAAAACATAAAAAAAAAAACTTAAGAATTACACATGCACACACACACACACACACACACACACACATGCACACGAACAAAGACACATACACACACTTTTTATTTGCATGAGTGCTTTCCTTGCATTTATATATGCAGGTGCTGTATGTGCCAGGTACCCACATTAGCCAGGAGAGACAAAAGTCAGATCACCTAGGACTAGAGTTACAGACAACTGTGAGTCACATTGTGGGTGTTGGAAACAAAATCTCAGTCCTCTGGATGAGCAGCCAGAACTCTTAACCAGTGAGCCATAACTCCAGATCCTGGCCCCCATATAATTATTACTTATAATTAATTCTTTAGATAAGGTATTTTTATATCCCAGGCTGTTGTCTAACTCACTGGGGTCATTTGAACTTCTAGTCTTCCCTGCCTCCATCTGGGAACCAAACCCAAGGCTCTGTGCGCATACTTTGTAGCAATTCCACAATATTCTCAGCCCTAAGCATTCTAGCAGCACACCCGGAATACACATATGCCCATAATGTGCATAGGTGTTGTGTCTGCATAGACATCTATGGACCTGGCACACTCACTGACAAAAAGGGTGTCAGGTCCCTGGAACAGGAGGAGCAGATGGTTTGGGGCCACCTTGTGATTGCTGGGAATTGAACCCTGATCCTCTGGAAGAGCAGCCAGTGCTCTTGAATGTTGAGCCAATTCTCCAGCTCTCCTAAGCATTCTTTCATGGCAAGGAGGGAGCAAAGGATTTGTGCTACAGGAGACTCACTTTGGCAGAATCATGTAGCTTATGTCAGGCCAGGAAACATGCAGAGTAAAGGCTTTTGACTTTTTCCCAACATAATATTTTTAATCCATTGTTTGGGAATGTCACACAATGCACCCTGGTCATGCCCACTTGCCGTTCCCCTCAAGTCCAACCTCCTCACTTCTGCTCTCCCCCTTCAAAAAAAAAAAACCTTTTAAAAATACACCAAATCCAATTTTAGTTACCCATATACTCACTGTAGCATGGTTAAACTCTCAGTGGCCAGCCCCTTAAAGGTAAATGAGTCTTTCCCCTCCCCCTACACCCAGCCCCTCCAGAAGCTACATACACCCTAAAGTGAAAGAGAAGGAAAACAAAGTGACATCAGGAAAGGGCTTCTAAAGAGCTGGGGAGAGCTCGAATCCCAGCCCAGCCATCTACTTGGGAAATTTCGCCTGGCAGTCTTCCTTCCTTCCCACTTGCAAAGAGATGAAACTGTGGCCTTTTCCTCTCTGCCAAGGGTTCTTTGCTGGGAGAATGCAATGGAGATTTTCTGAGAGGTCCTGCTGCCCTGAAATCTAAATACTCCTGCTTGGCCAGGATAAATTATGCACCTCATGCTAAGCTTGTCTGAGACTCTGGGTTCCATCCCCAGCTGGGTAAAGAAGCCATTTTAAACCATTCTTTGCTTGGGATTTAAATTACCTTTACTCTTTTGTTTTGTATAGTGGATCTGGTTTCAGAACAATACTCCTGAATCAGAAATGGGAAATGAAACAAATTAAGGAAACACTTGACACAAGCCTATATTAATCAGCGGTTTTTCTTTGTTGATATTCTGATGCTTTGACCTCATGTGGTTTTGCTGATCCCAGAGACAATGCCTATCTAAGGCCAAGAGATAGTAAACAACTGCTTTGGCTATTGTCTTTCACCTGAAAACTAACTAGTAAGCATCTCACCCTCCCCTCCCCCACCCTTTCACCAGTACTTTCCAGGCCTAACCCCCCCACCCCCAGGGTCAGTTACTGGATAAATCAGGACTCACTGCTGGAAATCATTCAAATTATGCAATCTTCAACCTGCTTACAAGACCTTGCCCCTTTCCTACCCATAGAAACCACAACAAAAGCCTCTTTCTACAACCCCCTAACCTATTGCTACTGTGGCCTCTTCTTTCTTAGGACCTGTGAAGCACAAACTTTATTCTCAAAACCTGCCATCCCCTGAACTATTAGTCTTACTGTACCCACAAGAGAACAGACTACCTCAAGGCAGAGTGTGGGCTTGCAATTCCAGCAGTTTAAAGGTGGAAGGGTTTCAAGTCAATCTAGGTTCAATAGTGAGTTCCAGGCCATGGTGAAGTACAGGAGACCTTTTCTCAGGGACAAAACCACAAACAAAAAATAAATAAACACAAATATCTTTATCTGGGGTTGAGGAGCTTGGATTAGGACCCAAGAACTTGCCCATGCTAAGAATTCTTTCTACCTTGGCTGGCTATATTTAATTCAAAAAAAATCATGATACAAAAGACAGGACAAGAGTAATATCTTCATACTTCTGAACTTCTGGCCTGTCAGATTGTCCAGGAGGAAGTTTTAATGTTTCTCACTTCTTGATCACTCCTTGATATCATGCATCCAGACCTAGCAGACAAATCCTGATATCATCTGTTCAGTTTTGATTGGCAGTGTTGGAATGGATCCCAGGGCCTCTTGCATGCTAGGCAAGTTCTCTAGCTACACATACTACCCCACAAGTCCCTGTAGAATTTTTTGTTTGTTTACTTTCATTTTGAGATGACATGTGACTTCCTCTGCCTTCTGAGAGCAGGGACACAGCCACCCTCTTCCCTTCTTCTCTCTCCTCTCTCTTTCTGTCCTTTTCTGTCACTTTTCTTTCTCTCCCACCACTCCCTTCTCACCCACTTCCCAAGCCCCAAATCAACTTCATTTATGTTGGTAGCTCAGGGCTACCTCAGGAGGAAGGCTGCCTCAGGATGGGCCCACTAAGAAACCCCCTCCCGCATCATCATGCTACCACATTACAAAACATATCAGATTTATCTATAAGGACTTTAATGGTTTCAAACACCTAGACAACTACTCATCTGACAAATAAAGTAGGAATGTGTGGCCAGATGATTCAAACCAGACACCACTGGAGTAACTGAACTAAGATCTACTTCTTCAAAGAACACACAATCCAAGGCAGGAGCGCAGGGCATAGACCAACAGCACTCTCCTGGCTAGAGGTAGAGTAAGGAGCCCTCATCATACAGCAAATATGTTCATATAGGGCAACGGTTAGGAAGACAATCACAGCTACCGTATTTGCATGTGTGAGCTTCCTGTATCAGACTTTCTGGAAGCTGAATTGGTCCATTTATAAATACAGCTATAGAAATAGTGTGGGCATATTCCAGAAATTCTTGAATCCTTGTGTTAAATGAAGGAGCCTGAACTCCTTGAGGTGGTACTTTGTAACTCCTGTAGTATGACTATAAAATTTGGCATCAACTGAAATTCCAAATATAGGATACAGTGTGTGTGGTGTGTGTGTGTGTGTGTGTGTGTGTGTGTGTGTGTAGAAATCTATGTTAAAAATTCCTTGAAACTAATTCGCTGGTTAGAACTTCTCTGGTGGTTGTGGTGAGTAGAAAAGTTGTAAGCCTTGAGACAAATTGTGAAACTGGAAATAACTTAGATGTCCCTCAAGGAAGCGAGGATAGAGCAACTGTGGTACTTACACACAATGGAATACTATTCAGCAATTAAAAACAAAGACATTACAAATTCTGAGTTCAAATGGATGGAACTTGATAATATCATTCTGATTGAGGTAACCCAGTCCCAAAAGGACATGCATAATATGTACTCATTCATAAGTGGATATTAGCCATAAAATACAGGCTACCCATACTATACTATACTCCAGAGATAGTCTATTATGCTTGCAGACATGAGCATGACTGTTCTCTGAGAGGCTCCACCCAGCAGCTGACTCAGACAGATGCAAACAACCACAGCCAAACTGTGCATGGAGCTTGGGGATTATCAAGGAGGAGTTGAGAGAATATTTGCCTGTGGTGTGGGTGAGGGTTGAGCCAGGGGAGAATAGGATAGCAACTCCACAGGAAGAGCAACAGGGTCAATTAGATGCTCTGGAGCTGGAGTTATAGGTGATTGTGAGCCTCCCAATGTAGCTGTTGGTACCCAAACTAGGAGGGACCACTAAAAAGGAGCAAGCTCTTCACAAACAGGATGAGCATGGACCACATAATGAAGATATGATGATGGGCCACTAAGCTCTATAATCCGTAGTTTTCTAATAAGTAGAAAAACAGATTCACACATCCATCCATCTTATCACAGAGAAACTGTAAAAGTGACATACTTCTTATGACACAACCAAGGCTAGAGTTTGTCCACAAACCAGGATACCCTGACTAATACAACTTCTACTGGAAGTATCTACCTGTAGCAAGTCTGCCACTTTGGGTGGAGTAATTCTCAGTTTCAATGGACTATATTCCTTAGTCTCATTTATCTTGCAGCATCCCAAAGCATTTCTACTATGCATCAGTGGGCACCATTCCTCCATCATCCGCAAACATTCAAACCTCACACACACTGGCAAATGCCACCATGATGTAGAACACTAACAAAAGTAACTTTTTGTTTTCTCCCCACAAAAGGCAAGCACACACCAGGTTCCTATAGGAAAGGAACCAAAACAGAATACTGCTGGGGAGTCAGGGAGTCCTTGGCACCCACGCTCAGCAACTATCTACACAAAAATAGCCAGTACCATTTGGTGAAAGTGCATCTAAGACCCATATAACTATTAGCACATATGGAACTCCAAAACATATATAAGGAAAGTCCGAACAACTGGACAAAACATGATGGCTAGTAGACTTCTTAGGCTTTCCAGACAAGAGGGTGGATAACAGCATGAGAAACACACTTGTTAGCAGACTATATATAGTTCAGGGTGATGAGGCCAACCCCTGCAATTTCAGTACTACAAAAGAAGGCACACCCATGTAATCCCTCCACTAGAAAACAGGAGCAGATCAGGATAGCTCAGCACAGATGCTAATCTCAAAGTTATACTTCCTGAGAAGAAGAAAACGTGTCCAGAGTGGGCATAGTGGTACACTCTGAAATCACATCATTCCATAGGCTGTGGTGAGGGTATACAGGCTTTCACTCCAGCCAAGGACACAATAAGACAATGGCATGACCTGTTTGTTTTAGCTACAGAGCAATTTGAATCCTGGCCCTGGAAATACAAAGACCTGATTCAAAATAACAATGTAAAAACAGGACCTCTACTCTGACAGGCATGAAGGGGTATCTATGCTCCTGAGAAGAAACTAAAAACACATAGAAAAATCAAGGGGACAACACCATAAAGGTCATGGTACCAAATATGGCAAACATTTTCAATCCCCAAACCTACAGGGTAGATTGAAAGAACCAACTTTGAAAGGTCTCATTGGAAAACTCTATGCCTGTCTGAAGCAGACGGAATCTCATCCCCAGGGACACACATATTTACAGGAAACATGAAATAAAATCTCTACCTCTTTTTCTGCCTACTGATCTGTCTCTTGGGTATGCTTGCTCGCTTTCTCTCTCTCTCTCTCTCTCTCTCTCTCTCTCTCTCTCTCTCTCTCTCTCTCTCTCTTCTCTCTCTCTTAACTTCTCCCTCTCTTCTCTTGTCTCTCTCTCTTCTCTCTCTTCTCTCTCTCTCTCTCTCTCTCTCTCTCTCTCTCTCTCTCTCTCTGGTACATCTATCTCTCCCTCACTCTCCAACCCATCTCTTTCTCACTCTGTGAGTATGTATGCTCATGCCAAGCACAAAACTGTGAACTCTCTAATACTTAACACAAAGAAGCACGCAGGAACTCAAACATGCAGGCACCTACGCCAAGGAACACACACACACACAAACAACACACACAATCCAAAACTGAAACAAGACATTGGTTGCTATTGAAGAAAGGTTTTAAATACCAAACTCAAATGCTATGAGATAGCTATATTCAAAAGTAATAATATCTAGCACAAACAAGTGATGAACATCAAAACATAGTTCCAAAGAACCTTTAAATAATATTGTCACTGGACACACTCATGATCATAGACAGCAACAGCGATTTACCCCAAATAACATTACTTATACTCCAAAATATACCCGAACATAAAACATTGGAGGCCTAAGGAAAGGAACAAATGTCTCTGTCTGTCTGTCTGTCTGTCCGGATGGATGGATGGAGGATGGATGGATGGATGGATGGATTTTTTGTGTGACTGTGTGTATGCATGCAACAGCTGGCAGAAATCTCAGTCTCTCATTTACACTTAACAAAAATAGGCAAGCAGGAAGTGAAACATGCAGGCAACTTTGAAAACGGACACAATCAATCACAAAAACAGTCCTCCCCTCTTTCTTTAAAACGAAAGAAAGAAATTGTTATTTAACATAGTCTATAAATACTACGCTCAAATGATAAGAGATATCTATACTTCGAAAGACATAAAATCTACAACAAACAAGTGATGAACATAAAAACATAGACCCAAAGAAACCTTTAAATAATGTAGTCACTTTAAACTGTCAACAACTGATCCATCCACAATCATGAATCGCAATAGGGATATATACCTATGTACACTACTTTTACACCAAAAATGTACCCATACATGAAACATTGGGGACCTAAGGATATGGAAAAATGTAGAGAAATGGAGAGGTTAGAAAGGAAACAGGTTAGGAAAGGGAGGGAGATGGGGAAGAGTGTTTAAAAGCCTGAAAAATTCACAGGGAAAACCAAAAGGTGCAGAAAAGGAGGAAAGGAGGTTGGAAAGATAGAAGAGAATAGAGGGACTGTGGGGGAAGCAGGGGAGAGAGACTGGTGAAGGAACAATGGGGCAAGGATGGTAAGAGAGAAAGGTAGAGCAGGGACAAAGCAAAGAAACTTCACCCTCCACCAGGAGCCTCAGGGAAAATGGATACAAGGGGACAGACAGAAAGGCCTGGGCAGGAGGGGCAGAGCTCTGAAGGAGGCAGAGTGGAGGGAAGAGCTAAAAGGTGTGAAAACGCTGTTGGAGAGAGAGGAAGCAGGAAAGGACCAGGGGAAGAGGAAACCCGGGAAGGAAACCGCTCCCCACATTCCCGAAAGGCAGCAAAAACATTGAAAGATTACTCCGCATGGGAAGGCTGGTTATAAACATCTCAATTACATAATAAACCTGGACTCAGGAAAGCGCCACACCACCACGTCCCCTGCAGTTAAGGGAGAAGTGAGGCAACTAGAAAGTTCCAGAAGCCCTCAACCGGCAACATGGAAGTGAGAGGACGAA
The DNA here is from genome assembly GCA_021653895.1 of Mastomys natalensis. Lineage (NCBI taxonomy): Eukaryota > Metazoa > Chordata > Mammalia > Rodentia > Muridae > Mastomys > Mastomys natalensis. The sequence goes on from JAJTUV010003240.1 coordinate 18,387, forward strand.
ACGCCTGAGGAGACAAGGAGTTGAGGGGCCGAATCCCTACAAACATTCTACTCACTGCCATGGTGAGCAGAGGGATCCACTGGGCCGAAACCCACACTCGGAATCGAAGGAGGAGGCCCTCAACTCGGAGAATGTCCACAAGCCAGGCGCGACAGCCCTGTCAAGGCCTCAGCGCCTCGGCGCCACAGCAGCCTCTGGCCCAACGGCCCAAGCTGCCAATCACACAACAGGGATTTCCGGGAACCGGAAGTGACCTAATTCTCTCTACCGCCCCCTATAGGCGGGGCTTAAAAGCTACCTGTTTCCTATATAGACAGTGGATTTTTCCTGAGGTCTTCCTTGCTTTGCAAAGCCGACCATTATTGGTATTTTTGGACTGTAATAACAATCCTTTCCAGTCTTTGGTATAGGAGAAATTTAAGGATTATTTTTGTGGAATTTATTATATTAAGTTGGGTCAAAAATACTAAAATTTAACAAAGACTGAAGGATAAGAAATTTTTCCAGAGTCCCTTTTGTGTTTGTTTTCTTGTAAGAACAGTACACTTATGAATAAGAAAAAATTTAGCAAAGGGCAAAACAAACCCATGGGTAAAACATAAAGAAATGCTCAGTTTGGAAATAAAGAAAATGAGAGGAAAACATCATTTAACCAAGAAATTGATAGAAAGTGGGAAACAAATAGTGGGAGTCTATCCCACTTCATGATGTAGTTGATTTTTATAGCTGAAGATTATACTCTGCTGTGGAAATGTACCAATGTTTCCTTACCAGGTTTTCAGTTGTAGAACATCTATGTTGTTTCCAGTTTTTGGCTATTGTGAATAAAGCTGCTATGAACATAGTTGAGCAAGTGTTCTTGTAGTAAGATTGTAGTGATGTAGTGGGATAGTGTACTGGGAGAGACAACTGGAATTGGGGGGGTCATCTCAGGAATGAGCTACAAACCTAGGACAATGAAAATTCCCAGGAATCTACAAGAGTGACCCTATCTAAGACTTTGAGCAATATGGTATAAGGAACATGAACTGGCCATCTCCTGAAACAAGGCAAGGCTTCCAGTGAGGCAATTGAAATAGTAACCCAGCCACATAATCTTTGACTTACAATTTGTCCTGCTTGCAAGGTGTTCTGGGGTAAAGGAAGCACAGAAATTGTGGGAGTGTCCAACCATGAGCTAGTTCAGCTTGAGATACATGCCATGAGAAAGGAACACCCCAGAAGCCTGGAGGGTCAGAACCCAGAGGTTGGATATCCCAGAGACCTAGGATAGAACCAAACATGGCTGAGAAATGATTAATGAAATTATTCCTAAAGACTGGAAAAAAATCAATGAAATGATTCTTAAAAGATATTCTGCTATAACACAGAGATTGTTGCCTAGCCCAAATGTCATAAGAGAAACTTCCAACTGCAGCTGATGGGAGAAGATGCAGAAACCCACTGTCAAACATTTGGGAAGAGTGTGAGGAAGGATTCTAGAAGAGTTGATCTGAGGGAGAGGGGAGGTAGTGGGGAGGGACTAGGAGGAGAGGAAAGAAAGGAAATTGTGTTTTTGTTTTCCCACTGTAATATATGAGAGAAGAATAAATTTTAAATTTTTAATTAAAAAGTGACTCCTAGCTGGCCAGCAGTGGTGTACCACTGTAGTCGCTGGGCTCGGGAGTCCGAGGTGGCCATCTCTCCCAAGTTCAAGTCCAGCCTCTGCTGTGAGTCTGTCTCACAGCCCGGGGGAAAAAAAAAAGTGACTCCTAATGATATTCTGCTATACTCACAGACTAGTGCCTTGTTCAACCACAATCAGAGAAACTTCCTCCTGTAGCAGATGAAACAAATACAGAGACCCATAGCCAGATATTACACAGAGTGGGAGACCTTGGAACATAGTACCCTAAACAGATGTCTCCAAAAATTCCTCCCCTCATGGCTTAGGAGAAACTCTGGGGAAGAGGAAGTAGAGTGTAAGAGCCAGAGAGAATGGAGGCCTTCCATCCTTGTTCAAGAAGACAAGGCCTTCCAAATTAACATGAGCAAAGCTCATATGAACTCACAGAGACTAAAGTAGCATGCACAGAGCCTGTACAGGTCTGTACCAGGTCCTCTCCATTTATGTTATGGTGTTTTTATGGGATTCCTGCATGTGAAAAGAGTGGATCTCTGATTCTTATGCCTTCTATTGGGCTCTTTCCCTTCTGTTTGTTTGTCTTGTCCAATGTTGTTGTGATAGTTTTTGTTTTATCTTATTATATTTAATTTTGTTATATTTTTGAATGAATGAATGAATGAATGAATGAAAACATAGCCACTAGGACAAAGGTTACCAAGTAAACTGTTATTTATATCTACTGAAAGATGGAAAATCAGTTTTCTCCAAAGGAGTGATACTGGGTATATCAACCACTTTAGGATAGGTTTCATGTTCAGGAGTAATTGATCTACATATAATAGACTCCACAATGTTTTGTGTGCTTTTATTTGGTTACATATTGATGGTTTTTGTATTTGTTTTCCTTTTGGACTTATTCTTTTTTTCTTAGCATTGTGGGGCTTTGTTGTTGTATTGGGTCTTTGCTTTTTTTAGAAAAACTTAAAGTTCGATGTGTAGGGATGGGAGAGGAACTGTAAAGACTTGAGGGAGGGAAAGGTTAATTATAATCAAATATATTTAAATGTAAATATTGTTTTAAATAATAAAAAGTAATTAAATATAGAAGCTAAGCAATCATGATCCCCTCAAGACACAAGAAAAGCAAATTGTTTTAATTGTTGTAGGAGATTTTTGTGTTTTTTATCAGTCTCCACTATGTAAAGCAGACTGGGATCCAATTCACATTCTCATGCCTCAGACCCAAGTCTATATATGTTCCCCCAAGATGGTTATTAGTAGTGATCTCAATAGGATTTAATGATCCAAAGAACTTTTCAATCAGAAGTGGTAGTATAGGCCTATAACCCCAACATGGGCTGAGACAGTAGAATACCAACATGATGACCAAGTTGACTACTCAAAGATCAGGCCAGTCTTAGCATTTGATAATACATGAAAAAGAAAATAATAACAGAAGGAAAGTGAACTGAACCTGCAATCTCAGGACTTAAGAAACTAAGGCCAAAAGATTTCTACTTCCAGTTCTGCCTGGGCTACTTAGAGAGTTCAAAGTTCTGTCCAGTTCATACAGAGAAAGCCTGTTTCATAAAATGGAAAACAATGTGCAAGTAATCTGTTTGTGAATGTTACCTTATCAAATATCACTAATTGCTACAATCAATGTAGTTACAGATCTATACAGGCTAGATTCTAACTTGTTGTGTTCATTTAGGATATCCTTGAATTCTAGTCAATCCTGAATGTAGAGTGTTAGATAACAGACATGCACCAAGACAATGAGTTTCTATGGTACTACAGATCAAATTCAGGACCTCCTGCATGATAGACAAGCACTCTACAAAGTGAGCTACATCCCCAGTCCTGAATCCCATCTTTCCCTCTGGACTTCATGTCCTGAGCAGTACAGGTACTTCAAGCAGCATAACATCATATTCAGGGTGACTATGCTGTAGGAAAACTAGCAGTATCAGGACCTCTACCTGAAACCCTGTTGCACCACAATGACAACCAAAAATGACAAGAGACATTGCTAAATCCCCCCCCAAGACATGGGAAGACTGATGAAACCAACTACTTCCCACAGACAATAAGTTATATATTCCTACAAAGCAATGATCAAAATGGACACAAAACTTATACAAATATAGTGACCAAATAGACTACCAAACTCACAGAAAATTACCCTCTCAACATACAAACTGTCAAAAGATACATCCAATATATACAACTAGAATATGTAGCTACAAACAAGTGTGAAAAGTCAGAACAACCATATATAAATGAAAGGTAAAAGGGCTGAAGGCACTCATAGAAACCTATGAACAAGGAACATGTAGAGGATGTTCATTATGATACCCTGTGGTCCATTCCTGTAATACCAACACCAGGGAGGAAAGAACAGGATGACTCTAAATGAGCATTAGGAATATAAGCCTGGGGTAACAGCACTCTAGAACAGCCTGCAGGAGAATAGAGACTTCTAAGTCCATCAATAACACCAGATAAATGAATTTTTTAAAAAAGAAGTTAAAATGGAAAGATATGACTGCTCCTAGGTATGGTGGAGATTTTTCTGTAGATAAAAGGGAGAGCATAATCAGAGGCAGGAATATCTGAGAGAGTTCAGAGTGAACATGACCCTAAGCCAGGCCATGTGAGGAGGGGAAGAAGGAAGAGAAGTTGCTGACTAAGAGAGGTGGCCTAGGCCAGGAGACTGGCATAGCTAAAGTGGTTGAGTTATATAAGGGCCAGAGGAGCTGGGAGGGCAGAATCCCAGCACCTTGGCTGTAAAAGCTTAGAGCAGGAGCAGGGTATGCCAGGCATAGCCTGTAACCTATGGATACTGAGTGATACTAGGAGAACCTGGTAGTCAGAGTCTACTTTGATATGTTAGGGTTCCAGGGTACCTCAGCTATTTGTACCAGGTTTAAGACCTAGCATCCCAGCCTTTTTGTTGATAATAAATAAATCATAGGGGCAATGTAATCTTTTCTATGACAAAGTCTTGCTGACATTGGGGCATTAGTGTTGCTGATCCAAGAAAACTGAAATGCTGACCAAGGCCTGGAAGAGCAGGCTGTTTTACTGCTGTCCAAGCTCTGCAGGACCATCTTACAAAAACTTTTTGTTGTTGTTGTTGTTTTTTTAACATTTATCAGTGGTACTGTATGTATAGATGCTTTGTTTGCACAGGTCTGTATACCATGTGCATGCATGCCTGGCGCCCACAGCAGTCAGAAGGTGTTGAAACCTTTGGAAGAGGAGTTACAGGTAGTGAGCCTCCATGTGGGTGCTGGGAACCAAACCAGGTCATTTGAAAAGAGCAGTGCTTCTGCCCACTGAGCCACCTCTCCAGCCCACAATGGTTTCTCACAGCAGTGTCCTTTCCACCCCTCCTCTCCTGCTACCAGCAGCGGTAGTGGGCCAGGGCACGGTTGGCCTCTGCCATCTTATGCATGTTGTGTTTCCTCTTGATCACGGACCCCAGTTATGAAACGCCTCCAGCAGCTCCTGTGACAGCTTCTCTGGCATCAGCATCCGGCGTGCTTATTCTGTCGGCACTCTGTGATCATCCATTTCATGGCCAGGAAGCGCCAGCATCGGTCAGCCAGAGGCACAGGGACCTGGATCAAGAGGCAAGCCGAAGCTGAGTTGGGCCTACCAGAAGTTACCGTGGACTATCTCTAGACGACTCCTGGGATGAGCTTGGTAGAAGTGGCCCCCTTTGAGGATAGACACCAACCCAATCACAGGCTCACAGTTTTTCAGTGCCCCGTGGAAGATCCTGTAGGGGTTCCGTTCAATGGTGGCCTGCTCCTCTGCTGAAGCAGCACGGTACTTCTCAAACTGCTTCCTCTCTTCACAGCTTCCAGAGTCTGGGCCATGAGGGACCGTGCCAGAACTTTGTTGCCTCCCTTCATCATCATGTTGGTGAATTTGCTGATGACAGGGTCTGCGAACACGGAGCTAGTTTCAGCAGCAGCCGCAGCTTTAATGAGCTGGGTTTTCTTGAGCTCCTGTTCATACTTCTCCTCTTCGGTGAGTTCCGCCACCGGCTTGCCGTAATATTCCTTGTCAATCACAGGATCCTTGAACTCGGGGGCATAGCGGCTCCACCTCACCTGTGTGAGCCCTGGAAGGTTCCACACAGCACTCCTCACTCCCAGGGCGAGGCCCGACCACCGACGCGCCGCCTGCAGTGCCCTTTTTCTTAAGTATACAAAAAGAGACAACATTTGAGATATCTTGGCATTACTGTAAGGGTCCATGATCTGCCGAAGAATAATACCCTGGATTCAAATACTATGTACATGCAAAGAGTGTTTTATTCTACAGAAGTCCAGTATGCTGGGTCTCCTATTATCAAGAAGGAAAGACCCCAAAGTGAGCTCTCAGGCCTGATTTAAAGCACACTAGGGGAATTTTGGGGTAGGTGACCTCTATCTTAATCTGTTGAGTCCATCTCTAGGGATATTCCAGAACCATTATTGGGACATGGGGACTGGAAACTATTGTTGGGGAAGTCTGGAAACTGCTGCTGACACACTGCCCTTGCCTCAGGCCAGTGTCAGGGTAGCTTCTAATGGCAGGGCAGTTTTCTAACTAGCAGCCTGAAGGCCTGGGTTTTTTTCCAGTAACTGACTTGCCTACACTTGTTCTTAAGCATTGTCTCCTGAACTGACAATTTGAAGCCTGTCATGGAATCAGCCTAGCCTTCTCATTAATTTGTACTAAAATGCACATTGTAGAAAAGGCAAGTAGACTCACACCTTTGTGTAAGGAGAGGTTCTGAGAAACCCAAAAATGATTCTGGGTTTAAAAGCCAGTGAGGTGTGAGGCTTGATTTTTACATATAAAGAGAAGGCAGCTGTAGTATGCTTGTTTCTGTTAAACTTACAAAGCTATAGTTAATCAGTCAATATCATCAGAGATCTGAGAAGGATAAATTATAGTAAAAAGTATAATGCAAATGCCCTATGTATCAATTAAAACAACAGAGACTTACCAAGTACCTTAACAGTTGTCCTAGGCTACTGCAGTCTCAATGGCTTCCTTGGCGTGCAATGGTCTTCTGCTGTGGTCTTTGGATGTCAAACAGAATAGCATTTAATCTTCAACTGCCACATAGAGCAGCATCAGCTATTAGCTGGCAAACCCAGGTCTGAGAGATTTTCCTGTAGAGAAGGAACTTGTGCAGAACTGCCCTTACTTTGATCAGGCAGAGTAGGGCAATCAATCCTTAAGTATCCACAGCTTGAGTAGAGCCCTGGTGACTGGCAGGTGTTAAGCGGTTTTCCCCAGTGCTTACTATTGCCATAATTCAGGTGGAGTCATTTTGCCCTATCTGTCTTCTTTGGAGACCATAGGGTTCCCTCTAGGAAGGAGCATTTCTCTATATTAATGGGAAGCATTTTTATTAAACATTTTAAATCCCATGTTCAGCAAATCTCTGAAGAATTTGAGGACTATCTATTAAGTATACTGGAGTTATTTGCTTTAGATTTAACTTTAAAAACACATTAACTTGTATGTCTTAATTATCTTTAACAATTTAAGTTGTTAGTTTTTCTGAGATTGGTGATTTACAGATTTTCCTTCTTAAGTTTCAGCCTTAAAATCTAAGTTGAAGATTTAATTGAAAACCCTTTAGTATCTAAATAAAACATTAAACCACAAATGCAGTAAACTTTATACTCTAAAACAATCCATAGGGAGACTGGCAAATTTTTTGATCCTTTGATAGTATACCATTATAGAATATCACAGGGGTTTTTTGTATGACTTAGTTTATCCAAATAGCTAAAGCTTAACAAAGTGGGCAAAGACAAAGAAGCTTGGCAAATATTACTGTGAACCTGATTAGAAGACCTTAGGAATTTATAAAACATTTATTAAATATACCTTATTTATCAAACATATGTTGTTACTTATCTAAATTTTCTAGAAGCCTACTGTTAAACAGCTAGAAAGATATAAGTAGTTAGGTGTATATCTCTGTTAGTTTTTGTTAATCTGAATAGAACTTTATAACCTTAAAATTTTATCATCATTTTAAATATTTTAAAGACCTGCTGTTGTTTCCTTAGTCTAAAGAGGAAATACAATGATATGCAGAGGGCTCACTAAAGGGTTACTGCAGCAGATTACAGCGGCGCGCAGCTTAAAGCAGACCACAACAGACCAGCTGATCCCACAAGAAAGTAGATTTATTAGGATAGAGGATGGGGGAAGAAGTGGAGAGAAAAGATGGCGAGAAAGAGGAAGAGAGAGAGGTTGTCGCTTCTTCTGAATATTTATATTGCGTGTGACGTATTCGTCCGCAGGTAACAGGTGAATTGTGGGGAGGTTTTGTGGTTGTCTTGGTAACGAGGTAGCAGTCGCACATCACCTGGATATGACGTCACTGAAAGTTCGGGCTTGATGCTAACACTCACTAAGACTAAGAAGTTTTGTAGGTGCTGTCTTAGTTGTTTTATACAATTTGATCATCATAAAATGAAGTCACATGTCATGTACCCTTCAACCTTAGTAAAGATGGCTGCTAAACATGTGGTTGTTATTTAAAATATCAATTTTTTTTTATCTAGTTTAATTTAAGTTACACATATAGTATATTCTAAACATGAGTTTTATATATATATATATATATATATATATATATATATATATATATATATATATCAAGTTAAGGTTATCCATGTATAGATTTTAATTATAAGCCTTTTGAAGCCAAATTTTTTTATTATAGATATTTTTAATCAAACCTGTAGAAGAATTTTAATTCAGAACACAAGGCTGATCTGGAAAAGATCACATCCAAGGACCTTCTAGACCTATGTGATCAAGCTGGAATACAAACACAACTTTAATCTCAGAAGACAGAGGCAAGTAAATTTCTTGAGTTCAAGGCCAGCCTGTTATAGAGCAAGTTTCAGGTAAAGAAAAGCATAGGTCCAGGCTTGGTGATACATGCCTTTAATCCCAGCACTCAGGAGTCAGAGGCATGCAGACCTCTAAGTTCTAGTCAGTTCTGTTTATTCTATTTGTAGACTTCAGAGGCAGTTTTACTGGGAGAGTTTTACAGAGGCAGGTTGAAGTGAGGACAAGCTAGACACCAGTAAAAACAGAGCAAACCAGAGAATGAGAAGGGGCCAGAAGATTAGAACAGATTGCTAGAGTTAGTTTGAGGCCAAGCAGGGCAAGTTAGTAAGAAGAAGAAAGAAGCCAATTTGAATCAGTTAGTTTGGAAAGAAGTTTGAGCCAAAACAGCTGAATTGAATCAGCCAGCCAGAGCTCAGAAAAAACTAGAAAGGGTGAGCTAATTCAGCAGCAAGTCTCAGAGACTGAAAACATCCTAGGCCTAGGTTATATTGTATGGAGTCTAGAAGCTTCCAGGACTAGGTCTAGGTTAGCTGATGGAGACAATAAGCCTCAGAGATAAAAATGCCAACAGGACAGTAAAAGATACTTTTACAAAGAATAGTTTGGGTAACTTAAAAGAGATCCTGGTTGGAAATGGCAATGTAAGGCTGTAGAAATAATATAATAAAGTGCTTGCCTTATTTGCAAGAGAACTTGAGTTTGAGACTCTGGATCGACTTAAAAATACCAAGCATGGTGGTACCTATTCATAATTCCAAATCTGGGGAGGCAGAGACAGGAAGAATCCCAGCACTCACTGGTCAGCCAATCTAACAGCCAATAAGATAACCCTGTCTTGAGGAAATGGATAGTTTTTCTGAGGATGATATGAGATGCGGAGGGACTATCTTGTATATTGTATGGATGCATCACCTGAAAATTAAAAAGCCTATGACCTATGGCTTAGGCAGGAAATGGATGGTGGTATATTGGGAGGAGAAAGGATTCTGTGATAGAGTGAGGGGAAAGATTCATATGGGAAGATGTGAGAAGGCAGATGGATGATACCTGAGCCCAAGTTGTTAGTATTCTGTCTAAACTCCACCTCCACAGTTACCTGACAACAGCCAGGTATGCTCCTCCCCACAGTTACCTGGCAACAGCCAGGTAGGCCTGCCCACTATAAAAGGGGCTGTCTGCCCCCTCCTCTTCCTCTTGTTCTCTTGAGCTCTTGCCTGTAGCTTCTCTCTGCCCCCTCCCCCCTTTCCTTCCCCCTCTCTCCATGTGGTCATGGCCAGCCTCCACTTCCCTCTTTACCTCTCTCTCTCTCTGTCTCTCTCTCTCTCTTCTCTGCCTCTACTACCCTCCTGGCTCCCCTCCCATGTCCTGAATAAACTCTATTCTATGCTATACCGTCGTGTGTGTGGCTGGTCCCTCAGGGGGAAGAGATGCCTTGGCATGGGCCCGCTGAAACATCCCCTTCCATCATTGCTTTCCATCCTTTCATTGGTTCCGAGTCCTTTCACAAGTAACCAGCCATGTGACAGAATGTAGATTAAAATAAATGGTTATCTTGTTATGATTCTAGTCTGAAATGAGTCTAGCTATATGTTCAAGGTATTTGTAAATATATTTTGAATCTGAGTCTTATTTCTGGGAACATAGGACTGAGACGAAGAACTGGACAATAACTTCAACAAAATGGCATCCAAATTACAGCAGTTAGAACCCAAGCTTACAGTCTAAAAGGGCCCAGATAAAAAGCAGAGAATAGTCAGGTCTGGTCTCAGGAGAGACAGAGACAGACAGAGACAGGACAGAAGACAGACAGAGACAGAGAGACGAGCAAAGCCAAAGCTTCTTCCCGGAACAGCACAAAACAAGTGGCTGGGAAGGAGATTTCCTAGCCATGGAACTGGAAACTGCAGAGAGATAGTATGAAAGGAGGCTTTTAAAAGAAGCCCCTACTAAATCTAAAAACAAACCACAGAAGTTGAAGCTTCTTTCAAGGACAAAACACAGTGGCAGTGGCTGAGGGGGAGGAACCAGCTCTGGGTTACACACAGGCTGAATACAGCTGGTGCAGCTATGGATGGCAAAACCTATACAGACTTATAGGGGACAGTTACAGGATAAGCCATTTCAGGTTCTCCCAAACTTGGCACAGCAGATCAACCGAATCCTGTCCTATGGGAATTAACTCCTTGCATTTATGATGTGTGGAAATTCAGCCGTAAGTTGGCTGCTGCAGCCAGAATCAGACAGAAGGCTGAAATGCCTCTCTCTGTAAACAAAGGGACAGGGATGTGGCCAAGTGCAGCACAGCATCTGAGCTAAAACAGCAGACACAGAGAGATGGGCAGGTCTCTGTCAATTCTAGAATAGTCTGGTCTACACAATAAACTCAGAACAGGACTCTCTGCTGACAGATACAGCCACTTGCTAAGGACAGACTAAAATTCAAAATTGTGTCCTTCCCAGACGGAACAGACCTTGCTTGCCACACAGGACTTTAACACCTAGGTGAAGTCATCTGCTTTGTTTACACTTGCAACTTCCTACTGGACCTTAACACCTAGGTGAAGTCATCTGCTTTGTTTACACTTGCAACCTCCTGCAAGAACTTAGAACAGACTGCCTGTTGAGCCTGCTTTGCAACATTATCCAGATGAAACAAAGGATGGATTTGGGTGGGCTTCCCCTATATAAACAGTGCTGAATAATAAACTTTGAGCCTTGATCAGAACCTTGTCTGGGCTTCATGCTTCTCTCACCCCCCCTGTCTCTTTTTGATTTCCAGCCCCCCTTTCAGGTAAACCCAGTTCATCCATGGCCGCCAGACAGCTACACAAAATGACACATTTTTTCTTTAAGGTACTATGTAAGTTTTTGCTTAATAATAATTAGGAATGTTCTTAGTACACATCAATTTTAAATTTATATAAACAGAAAGTATAATATAGATATATTTATTCACATAAGGTATGTTTATAATTTCTATTTAAAAGCTAATGCTTTTTCTGTTGCCAAAAAGCATTTTATCCCAGGAAAGATATATTCTGCAAGTCAATGTAAGGAATTCAGAGACCACTGGACAAGAGAATAAAGAATAATACTGTTTAGCTTATTAACTGTATTGCATGCTAATTATCAGCTTGGCAATACATAATAAAATGCTTTTCATCAGAGGAGATAAATCAAATAAACACACATATAGAGATAATAAATTATTTTAAATTTTAAAAGAAAGGGATTAATGCCAATTTAGATTTAAATGGGATATGTCATCATAGTATCCAATTAGATACACTGACAGACAATGATCTAATTTAAAATGGCATAGATTTGGGACTTGCTACCCACCCCCAATGAAGTAGAGTGTCAACACTAATCTGAGAAACTAATCTCTTTAAATGTGGGCTCACAGAGGAGAACTGGTTACAGCTCACCCTAGGGCATGAAACATAAACCCAAGGCAAAACCTCTAAGCAGATGCAATGTTACTTGGGAATATCCTTATACGCTAAATGGAAGGTAATTTGAATGAAAATGAATACAGAAAAGAATATTAAATTAAGAGAGAAAAGGGTAAAAAATCCATATAGATAATAATCTCAAAAAGAAGGAGAAAGAAATAAAAATTGATATAAGTATTTTCTGAGGTGCATAGATACTAAATAATTAAATTCATGCCTTTGATCTCAATACTTGAGAGACCAAAGCAAAACCAGATAGGTTCCTTGTGAGTTCGAGGCCAACCTAATCTGCAGAGCAAATCCAATTAGTCTGGGCTACACATAGAAACTCTGTCTCGATTAACAACAACAATAATAATAGTTTTAAATTGTTTTAATTGTTTTAAATTATCAAAATGAAGATGATTCTAAATTCAATGGTTATGATGATATGGTACAGCCTCCTTGAGAGATGACAAAATAAAGCAGATCTAAATAGAAAAGGGGCTACTAGATTGAATCAGTCTATACTTTTAATGACTTCAAACTGCTGGACCAAAGGCATGCTATGTTGGGAGAGAGGTTCTTAGCTGTGGGGCAAGTAGAACATGCCACCAGACAGAAGAACTGGTAAGGTTGAGTGTTAGTATTCTGTCTAAACTCAACCTCCACAGTTACCTGGCAACAGCCAGGTATGCTCCTCCCCACAGTTACCTGGCAACAGCCAGGTAGGCCTGCCCACTATAAAAGGGGCAGCTTGCCCCCTCCTCTCTCTTGATCTCTTACCTGTAGCTTCTCTCTGTCCCCTTGCCCCTCCCCACATCCCTTCCCCCTCTCCACGTGGTCATGGCCGGCCTCTTCTCCTCTACTTCTCTGCTCTCTCTCTCTTCTCTTCTCTTCTCTCTCTCTGCCTCTACTGCCCTCCTGGCTCCCCTCCCCATGCCCTAAATAAACTCTATTCTATGCTATGCCATCGTGTGGGCCTGCTGAGACATCCCCTTCCATCATTGGTCTCCATCCATCATTTCATTGAGCAGGTTCAAAACCCTGAGGAATCTCAGAATTGAGAACAGTAGACATGGAATCAGCTCCCTGCCAAGCTCTACCTATCCTGGAGAACCATGACACCCATTGAGAGGGCCTTGACAATCAGTCAAGTAAGGACACCTGAAGTCCTTCCCCATGCAAATAAAGCATCCCTAACCTCTCAAACTGAGCCAATGGGAAGCATCTACCCTTGGATCCCACCTTACCTCAAAAATGTTTATAAGGTCCCTATATCCACATGGAATAAAGTACACAAGTTATTCCACCAAAAATCATCTGAGAGTGGCTGTTATATTGAGCTGTAACACTCTGGGGAAGAGTTTTCTCTCCTGAAGCATTCATGGTTGGAAACTAGGATCTGCCCAGCAGGCTAGGCTTGAGAACCCACTTGCTGTGGCTACTGACTGCCTGCAGCTAGCTACTTACTGTGGTTCGCCTTTGGTTGTAACCACTCCCTACCACTTGCTTAATGGCTATTGCTATGGCTTTAGGCCATGGCTCCACTGCTTGCCACCACTGCTATTGCTAGCATTGGTGCTGCAATGGTAGTGGGAGAGACCCTGGCTGACTGCCCTACATAGGCTTCCCTTTAGAGAGCTGTTAACACTTTGGCTGTTCCTGCCAGACCAAAGCCCTCCCATTCAGGCTGGGCCAGAGATCCTCGAATTGTGTTCTATCACCCCTGAGTGGCTTACTGGTGGCACTATAGCACCCAGGTGGTGAGGCAAACACACAACCCAACAGGCTTATGTTTACATGTAAGAAGAAAAGATTTTAGAGTCCTTCCAAACTAATAAGGATAACATTTGATAGAGGGGGACCCCCTGAAGATCTTGGCTACAGACAGGAGAAAATCAAAAGGACCAAATGCACTGGTAATGTATACTGCTAAACCCTCTATTGAAAAATCTCTGAAACTGAGTGGGACATATATGTGTCTCCAGCCAGAATTTCAGCTTACATGGCCAATAAATATTGTTGACTACAGAATTCTCATTACTATATACCATCCTTTCATATGGCATGAATGGAGACAAAGATAGAAGATGAATACAAATTATTATGGTCTTGGACAGGGAGAAAAAGACCCTGACTCAGGAATTTCTATCTTTCCTTTCCTTTTATCTATCCTTCTTTCTTAGGTAAAGGAAAAGGGTTGAAAAGAAAAGGGAGGATATAGAAATAACATAAGAAATTAGCAAATAGGAATAGATTATTGAATCTATTCTCTTTTAATTAATTTATTTATTTAAATCAAATCATAATTTTTACTTATTCACACAGGGTTATAAACACAAAAAGGCAGGATGTGGGGAAGGGATGACACTGGAGCATAGGTGTTCAGGGGGAGTACGGATACCATTCAGAACAGGGTATCAGCTGGGTGAAGGTTCAGGGGACAGGTCACTATGACTCTGCCTATGATTCACTTGTCCTTATCTATACTGTCTGCTGAGGCTGCCTATTTACAAGGACTATGACTACTCGGGCTGGTAAATTTCCACAAAAGCTGCCTGTTTACAATAGCTTATAGCCTTCTGTTTCAGTGTTTTTCCACAGAGACCCAAGACTTTGTGTTAGCATGTATGTATGTCAGGCCTATTGCTGATTTTAGGCCTATGGCTGATTGTAGGCCTTCAGTGTATAAGCAGGGCTGCCCCTGACATCTCCTCCCTTCTCTAAGTATAGAAGGGCCATGGTGATTCTAATCTTTCGAAGGCAGGGATAGAGGCCTGACCTCTAATAATTGAAGGGGACCTTGTAATGGCTCCAGTGTTCCTGTCGTTGTCTAGTGAGGCATGGAGGCCATACCCATCCCAATGTCTTTTTCCTGGAGAGGGGATACTTTTGACGTCAACCCCTATGCAGTCAGGCTTGTCCCTCTGGGAAGCCAGAGAGATATTTTTAACTTTTATTTATATTCCCTTGCAGTGCTTAGCCTCGCAGCCTAAGCAAAAATTCAGATCACCTGTTGCAGGGGGTTCTGGGTGGCCCCTCTCTGCTTGGTCAAGGGGCGGAAGTCCCCTCTTTTAGGTTGGGTGGAGATGGATTTGGGGAACACCCTGGATAAAGTAACAACCTCATCTTGAGTCTCGTGGTCCTCCATAGCTAACTTATGATAATGTATCTGAATAGGTTTTGCTACCAAATTATCTATCTGTTGTTTCACAAAGTTAGTCAGCCTATTTAAGGCCCAGGGGCCAAAAGAAATAAACAAAAATAACCTAATTAATGGTCCCAAGGTGGGAGGAAGTAGGGTTGACAACCATGGAGAGGTTGAAAACCAATTCTTGTACCAGCTCTCATCTTTCTCTTTCTCTTTCTCTCTCTGTCTTTTCCCAGGGCCTTCTCTGACCTTTTTCATGCTCTCTTTAACCATCCCTGTCTTGTCTATGTAAAAGCAACATTCTTCTTTAAGGGCTGTACACAATCAAGAGCTGTACACAGTCTTTTCTATTGTAAAAGAGTAAATCAAGTCCAATAAAACCCTTTGCAATTTTTGGAGATCATTTCAGACAGCGAAACGAGGGATTTCTTCAGATTAGAGATGTCAATCTCTAGCTGTTTGATGTCCTTGTCAATGGCTCATCAAAGGTCTGAGTAGTATAAGTCCAGAGGACAGCATCAGGATTAGAACTTCTACCAGCAGACATCATGGATGTTTCGTTTTTGCCTGAGATACTGCCTGGGTTAGAGTTCCTGGGAGGCCCACTTCTGTCCGGTTTTGTGAGGTTGGGTGCAGAGCTTCTGCCCGGGATCTGCTCCATGCTTGGGCCCAGACCAGAAGTCCTATTGAATCTATTCTTAAACCAAAGAACATGTTACAGCATAATCTTACATTGATAGAGATCTGTGTATTTTGATGCAAAATTGATGTTACATTTTATTATATTGGTACATAATTTCATATATTGATACAGCTTTAAGGTTTTCACTGGTATAAATCTTTGTATATTGATATAAAATTTAAGATTAATTTTGTTACAATATATGTATGTTTCAACTCTTATATAGGTATTATGCCTATGCAACTTACTTAGAAATATAAGGTTTAGTCCCAGTCATTTTAATAGCTGGTTTTACAAATTGTTTAAGATAATGCAAGTTTATAGTTGATCAATCAAACTCATAGTCATGTTAGAAACTAGTCCAGATATCACAGAAATAAGAACCAATAATAGGTAGCTGGAGACAGGCAATGTTTGTTTGTTCAGATATGCTATAAATATATAGATGATATTCAAAACACTCAGAGACTCACAGAATATGGTATTTAAACATAATTCTATTAATTTAAGAACTTTTTTGACATTGAAACATGTCAACTCCTAGCAGTACTACATTCAAGTTGGGAAAAGATGATGAGCATCAAAAACCTCCATATGGAGTTGTTTCAATTGTTGCAAGCTAGCCACTGGGCAAAGAAAATGTCCTAAGTTCATCTGCAGACAAAATGCTGTACAGAAAGGAGAACTGAATGGAGAGTGACAGCTCTGGCGCTGCCTGTGGTACTGAGCTCGGGCGTGGGCCTGGGGGATTAAAGAAAAACTCTGTCATCTGTTATGAGAGAATGCAATGCCTTTATTGAGCAGGTTCAATATATATACCAAGCCAGGGAAGGAAAAACACAAACTCAGGAAAAAACAGGAACTCAATTAGGGGACAATGGGATGTCAAGAGTAAATTCCCTTCCTAGGGCATTATCCTTCAACAGGATGTTTTGTTGGATGTCAAGTGTAAATTCCCTTCCTGGGGCACCATGCCTTAGTCAGGATGTTTTTGATCTTAGAGGAACCGCAGAATGTTACATAGTAGACAGCAGCACACAGAAAGTCTCTGCCAGGGCATAGCAGCCCTTCAGGGTCCTACAGAGAGAAGTTGACTGCCAAGCTCTGGGAAGACAGGGTGAGCAAGTTCTTTATAATTCCTGCTTCATAAAATGTCTATCAGATATACTGGGCCAGAAGACTGAAGATGGATGTTCCAATCCTATAGAGACAATATTGGGGACTGTCCAGACAGTCAGCTGTCTCTTGTCATTTCTATATTTTTTTGGAAGTTGTGTCCCTGCACCTCCTACATACTCAGATAATATTTATTTCTTCTCAGGTCTCTGATGGGGTTGAAAACTAGATAGTCATAGTCATATTATAAGCTTAAGTTGTTTAGGATTTAAGAATAGGTCAAAGAAGAGGTTTTTAAAATAATGCAAATTATGATAGTAATTGAGTTAAGTACAAAACTATAAACACATCAAGATAGTATAGATAATAGAAATTTGTCTTTAATTGCAAAATACTATGAACTGGATAATATAAAAGTATACCATACCATATAGTTTTCATTGTTATATATTTTTATTCAATTTCTAACAAAAATACCCTTTTATTGGACTAAAAAGGGGACTTGTAGAGAGAATATCTTGTATATTGTATGGATGCCTCACTTCTCAATTAAAAAGCCTATGGCCTATGGCTTAGGCAGGAAATGGAAGGTAGGACATCTTGGAGGAGAAAGAATTCTGAGACAGAGTCAGGTGAAAGATTTTTGCATAAAACAAGTAATGGTTTGTGACCTTGCTCCTTAATTTAAAACTATTGATTGAATAAAGATGCTTGAGAGCCTATAGCTGGGCAAAAGAGAGGTAGGTAGAGTTTTAGTACCTGAGCTCGAGGTTGGAGGAGGACCACAAGGGGGAGAAGAAAGAAGAAGGTGAAGAGAGAAGTGCCATGGAGTAGGTGAGTCATGTAAACATGGCTGTGAGTCACCATCCTCTGCACCCACGCTATTGTGCCTGCTCCCCTGTCTCCATCCATTTCCCCTGAAAAGACTGCTCGAGGAGAAATCGATACTAGGATAATAGGCTGCCCAGTGTATCTTCTTGTTGCTGTTTTTGTTCCTGTTCCTGTTTTTGTTCCTGTTTTGTGGGGAGTATAAAAGGGAGCTACTCAGTTGGAAATACAGCATTTGGCCTTTACCAAATGACTTGAGTTTTCTTTCTCTCGCCCTCAACCCTCCACCGATCCAAAGAACTGGGTCAGCTATGCGGGCGTAGCTGACCCATGGCCATTAGGCTGGCCAATTGGAATTTAGAGCTGCCCAGATAGAACATGGCAAGTTATAACTCGGGATTATTGATGGGCAAGTAGATACTAAAGTTTAGAGGGTAGATATCTGCCCAACTCTAGTGCATTAAAAGCTTATCATAAATATAAAGGTTTTACCTGGGAATTAAATGATCTAAGGCTAGGTAGATACTTCAATTGAAATTAAATATTATCTACAACAACCAGAAGTTTTCCTGTAGCCTTCACACATGTGCATACAAACACACACACACTTAAAAAAAAAAAAAAACTAACAGGGGTCCAGGCAGACAGCTCAGTGAGTAAAGGTATTTGCTTCCAAGCCTGAAAACCTGAGTTTAATCCCTGGGACCTGCAGAATGGATAAAAAGAACTGACTCACTCACTCAAGTTTTATTCTGACAACCTCCACTGGTAAACACACACATACACACAGTAAATAATTGTAATAACACAACAAGGATATAGCTTTTACCTCTGTACAATCTTTAATATTGGTAGTAAAATAATGACAAAAAATGCAAATAGAAAACAAAAGTATTTTAAATCCCCTTGTATGAGACATACCTGGAATCCCAGCACAATTTAGGGTGAAGCAAAAGATGTGGCTGGAAAGAGGGACTGTTCCTAACACTCAGAGGTGGTATTAAGAAGATCAGAAATTCAAGGTCATTCTTGAATTGGCTAAATAGTGAGTTTGAGGACAGTCTAGTCTACATGATAACCTGTCTTGAAAATAGAGGATGACTAGAGAAATTGTCAGCAAATAGGATTGCTTCTGGACAAGCACAAGAACCTGAGTTTAAGTCCGTAGTACACATATAAGAAATTAAGTATAGTTCCATCTGGGAACAGAACTGAGGATGGGGGTTGAGAGGCTATAGAGTCATGTGACGAATCCTGGGAATCAGACTCCAGAAACCAGCATCAGGGTGCAGATCTGAGTTTATTGTCCAGCCCATAAGCTTATATACAATGTTTGAGCCAATCTCAGGCTCCTAAAATCCTCGGCCAATCATATCTCACCACATCATTACCATGCCTTAATAAAAGCCATGCCTGATGAGGTTACTCAGAAGGAATGAGGGCAGTATCTACACCTTTGAGGACTTTCTTGAGGATGGGGAAAGTAGCCACTACTCTGGCATTTTTTCCCTTTTGTTGTCTCACCAGTGTTCCTGGAGCCATCTTAGATCTAATGCTGTGTGTGGCAGATCAGGACTCTTTGAGGAGTCACAGGAACCTGTGGTACCTTACTCTCCATCCCACCTTTTCCTTCACAAGGTTGACTTCTACATATATATTGCCTTGTGGGTGGGTACTCAGCATGTGGGAACAAAGGTACGGGGATTACTGGAGTTTGCTGTCCACCAGCCTAGAGCCAGATTCAATGATAGACTGTATCTCAGGGGAATATGGTTGAGAATGTTAGTATACCTGCTGCCTAATGTCCTCCTCTGGCTTCTGAGTGCACAGATACAGCCATATATCACACATATGTATAAATAAACAAACAAACAAACAAACCAAGCATATATACCTACAAGAGTCTCCAAACATGCTCTTAAAACATGGACATTTTTGTCAATAACATTAATGATTGTGGGAATACATGGGGCCAGGGGATGTGAAGTCATAGAGAGCTGGCCCAGAACAAGAGTGGGATCCAGGTGTGTTCAGACTCTGGAAATCTCATCCTGAGATTGGCAGGAGTAGGATCATAACCCTCTGCCCTGGACTTGCATGTCCCAGCTCTGTGCCCCAACCTTTGCTCCCCCACCCCAGGAAGTCATGTAGCCGAGTTATAAGGATATACCTAGCAGTACCTGGACTCCCTCCTTATGCAAATGAGGCATCCCCAGTGCCTTGGTCATGGCCAATGATATATACTCTGAAAGCCCTTACCCATCCCCAAAGTATTAAGTAGCCTTTGTTTTCCCACTATTAAATGAGCTGTCTGCCTGGGGTCTTGGGGAGGCAGAGCTTGAATGGCAACTGGCCACACAAAGTGGGGCATAGAGAGCCACAACATGCAGGAAGAAGGTGAGTGATCCCTCTTAGGAGACATTGATCAGCCCCACCCAATCTGGCCTCCCTGTGATGAGAGCTGGCAATCTGTTTTTTTTTTTTTTTTTTTTTTTTAGTTCTCTTTCTTATTTTTAGTTTATAGCAGTGTGAAGTACTGGGTATGGTATAGGGGCAACTGATACATTCTGGCCAAAGCTACTCCTTGGCATTGGTAGAAGGCCCTGTGCCCAAACCAGAATAGCCCACTTAAGTGTCAGCCATAACACTCTATCTTTTTCTCTCCTTGAAAAAAAAAAAAAAGGTAATGAAACAACCAGTTAAGAGTTCTTAGGGTGGTAGCCAGTTTCTCTGAAATTTGTGGGCAGGCTTGCATCTAGGATTTTGGGAAATCCTCTGCAGAGCCAAATGCCCCTCCGTCACTGAACTTTCACCTCGGCCTCAGAGGTTCTTGAGGCTTCCCCCTGGATGGTGATAGGTGATCCTTACAACCCTGATATGTGGACTGAAGTCACTTATCTCGCCCACCGCCAAGAAAGCCAGGAAGAAAAGTTGCCCTCCTCTTTTCTGCCCATTATATCTACTGTCCACTAATGTATGAGTCCCTCTAAGCCTGAGCCCCCCAAGAAAGCTTCAACTCTCCACCCCATCAGAAGACTCCAATAAAGGTAAATGTACTGAGGAGCATCCAGTTGCAGACCTGGAAGCCCTAGAAAAGGCATAGAGGAGATTCACAAAACAATTGCTTCCTCAATCTCAGCAGCACACGCTGCCCCATCCAATACTCCCTTGCTTCTCTGTTTCATTGCAGATAGTCCTCCCTCTGCCTCTCCTTCCACTACCTGACAACTCTGTGACATCTAGGACCTGTCATGGTTCCAGAGATCAGACATTCCAGTTAATGTCCACCCTACTGGCTAAGCCTCTAAATTGTACTCTCACCAGGCTGGAGACTTAAAAGAATCAGACGGCAGTCAAGGAGGAAGCATCATGCCATTGGACTAAATCTTCCTCCAAAGTCAAATCACCACTTAAACACTAGACTTGTGAATGTCCCATTCCTCTCTACTGGTCACTTTCATATAATGGAAGCTCTTACAGAGACAAATGCCTTCAGTATGCCCGCAGAATCAGTCTGAAATGCTATCTATGGGCTATGATGAGCGTGTGGCCAAGCAGCTTTTGTCATAGTACCCACAAAGCCCACAGCAGATATTACGACCAGGTGTGCCTCTGTTTGCTCAAGCCTGGGACAGATCATCTACTTTACAGCTCATGAGACCCTGCCTCCTACCCACTTTTCCTCCACCAAAAATCAAAAGAGACTCTGACTTTATTCTTAGGACTAAAATGAGCTTAGAAAAAAACTTTCTGACCCTACAGTCAGAGACCTCCTTCTTATAAACATCATTTGAGAGGATATGATTTCTGAATGCAGACTTGAGATTAAAAACTATGAAAACTATGATAGCTCAATTGTGGCCCCTCAGGATATTGGGACAGCATCACATCTTGCTGCTTCCATTGCCCAGGTCTTTGAAGCAGCAATAAAAACAGAAGGGGTCTTGCTTTAAATGTGACAAAAAGGGACATTTGAAAGATGAATGCCATAAGGGGGTCCCCCCACCAGAAATGCCAACACTCCCAAAACAATCTGTCTCTAATGCTATAAGGGCTTCCACTGGAGAAGAGCTGGTTGCTCCCATTATGACAAGGATGGCAACCTACTGGAACCTTTAAACAGGGCAGCCTGCAGACCAGACAATAAATGGGAAAACTACACCACTAGAGGCTTTATGGGGTTCCAGCATCTCAGAAGGCTCCCACCCAAAGATAACTATGAAAATAGGTGACAAACAATTCAAATGCCTTATTGATTCTTGATCAGATAAAACAATTTTAAGACAAAAAAAGTTCCCAAAAAATTGGGAACTGATTCCTAGGCCTCAGCTTCTAGGCATAGGAGATTGCCTCTCATGCCTTTACCATCAAACAAGCCTATAAATGGAAAGACCCTGACAGTTCTACAGCATGATATTCCCTCTTGTGGCCAACATTGCCACAATCTTCTGGAGGTTCTGGTAGATACTCTCACTAGTCAACTGAAAGAAAATGACAGTAGGGTAAATTATTATAATATTAATATTAGTAATAGTAATACTTATACTTTGTTATATTTTATCCCCAATTCTAAAGGGTTAAATACAAGTGTTATATATATAATAGCTGTTAAATATAACATGCTTTATCTATCACTGGCTATCCAATGAGTCTGAGTTGAACAATGACCTTTATCAAAGGAGAAACTTGAAACAGGAGGGCTTCAGACCAGCAGGAACGCCAGGAGAGGTTCTCTGCCATGCCTTTCTCAGCAAATCGAAGATCAACAAAGACGCCAAGTCCAAGAAGCATTGCAGAGCTAGCTCTACCATCAAGTCCCTCTCACAGTCTGTTGAGTCCTATTTATGCTCCCTCTAAACATCATGTGTCCTCCATGGGTCTTGCCTCAGCACATGAGTCTTTCTTAGGAAAACTCCATGTGAGTCTATATCAGCTGACATCACTCTGCCAATCAATCCGAGTCCACAGAAGTGGCAAGAAGCCATAGCATACCACCAGAAGATTTTTGGTGCATTTTTCTATATGGAGTCCCAACAAATGGAGCTCAACTATGCAGTAGAAGGCGGACCAATACATACATGTTGTTAGCAAGGAATCCTTCATCATGTGTCCTTTCATGTGCTTGCTTTAGCAAAACATCCTTTTACCTGTGTCTGCTTCAGAGAAACATTCCTTCACATGTCTGCTTTAGCAAAACACCATCCAACATAACTGACTTTCCAAAGAACCCTTAAGTTTCCACTTCAGTATCCCTGCTTTATTAGCACCCAATTCAAGACCTATTCATAATGGGAGATTGTCCAGCACATAGGGATTCCTTACAATTCCCAGAGCCAAGGAATCACAAATATATATCAAACACTAAAAGCCCAACATAAAAAATAAAAACAATCACCTATCCCCTAACATACAATTGGCAATGGCCCTAGCCACTCTAAATGCATTTAATATCTACAATTTTCCAGTCATCCTCCTATCTCTCTCCACTGGCACATACCAGCAGCAACTCCTCCCATCCTGGTACAATTGCTTGCATGATTCCTTAGATGGAATATGTAAGGGACCTGACCTTTCCTCATGATGGGAAGGAGTTTTGTTCATGTCTTTCCACAGGACCTGCCCAGGTCTATTTGGGTCCTAGCCAGAAATATCCAATACTACCCCACCAGCCAAGAAGATGGCCCACCTCTCACTGACAGATCAAGGACGGAGGAGGTTAAAGAGATGCCACTCCTGATGGAACAACAAGATCTGCTAGAAGGACATCCATGACCTGGTGGTCACTGCACAGACCATGTGCCTCCCAAAGGCCTCTCTTCTCCATTCTTATGGCTGTTTTTGTTATTTTCCATTCTAACTCTGGTAATGCCTGGCTCCTCCCTAATCCTCCCAATACCCACCACTAAAGTTTTTTGTTAGAGAAATGTCTTATGGACATAACAAAGTTATAGGAACAGGGAATTGCCATCCAAAATGATTCCAGGAGCCCTTAAGAATTCCAATATATCCAGACTCTCTTGGCCTTGATTGCCCCTTCACCTGCTCAAGCAAACAGGGATAAATTCTGTCTCCAAGACCTTGAAACCTATGGGAGATGCCTCTATTGAAATTACAGAATAGAAGTGACAGGATCTGACATACATCTAATACATCCTGATTTATCAAAGCACCAACTGCCCAGATATATATACCCAAGACCCCTAGAATGAACACTGGAGAACAAAAGTAGTTGGCAAGTTCTACTCCCACCAATTTGCTTGATACCCCACTGCTGATGTCAACATTTCTCAACAACTTGTTCTTGCTCCACCACCATCCTAGTCTACCTATAAGTAGTGGACCGAGAAATCAAAGTCACCAAGGAGCTCCAAGCCAACCTTTCCTGGTTACAATACATCCAGTAAAAACCTGATCTCCCCCACTAACAACTCACCTCAACTCCTCCCAGTGCTTTTTTTTTTGTGCCTGTTTATTTTAGCCATTGTTGGCAGCTCTACCCATTAACATCTCACTTCATGAACCCTGTGGGTCTATACCCACATGAAAGTTATAAAATATTCCTCTTTTTAATCCTTTTCCTGTTGCCTCTTTCACGTTCCATCCTGCATGTTCCTGTAATATCACTGTCACTGTTACACACACACACACACACACACACAAAACACACACACACCACACTTCTCTGGTGCAATAACATCAGTCTCTGTGCTAACTCCTCCCTCCAAGGTTTTCACACTCCTGTAATGATTACTTCACAAGTCTACCTATATGTGTCTGAAGAAATCATCTGGCAGCTAAGAGAACCAGAGAAACAGATCTTCATCCCCATGCTCCTCAGACTCAGCCTGGCCCTCTCAACAGGAGCAACAGGTGCTGCCCTTGCACAGACACCACACTTGGCTGACAACTTTCAGGACAAGCTTGACCAGGCCATGGCCTTCGCCTCAGACAGCCTCAAGTTCCTCCAGCTGCAGATAATCTCCCTCACAGGGTTGCCTTAGGAAACAGGAGAGATCTGCTGATAGCTGAGGAACTTGTGTGGTACTGGGGGAAGGAATGCTGTTTCTATGTTAATGAATCTTGGCTAGTAAAACAAAACATCCCGGTGCTTAGGATCTTTGGTGAGATCTCCAAGCCCACTGTGCCCTGGGTACCTCCACACCATGATACTCAAACCTTCTGGTATCCTGGCTTCTTCCTCTCCTTGGCCCCATACTGAACATTGGAACCTTCCTCCTCCTGGCCCTGTTGCAATCAATTTCTAAAACAGCAAGAAAGCAACATTGCCAAAGTCACTACAAACCAGGTTTTGGTTCATTACCAAACCATTCCTAACCTAGAGGCTGACAACTATGATGATACCTCCCCTTTATAAAACAAAAAGGGAGACATGTGGGGCTTAGGAGCCATGGAACTATGGAAAGCTGGAGCAAGTATAGGGTCAAGGCTTATCCAAACCCTGCAAATCTCATCCTGAGATTGGCAGGACACTAACCCGATGTCCTAGATTTGCATGTCCCTGTGCATATATCCCTGCACTTCCACCTCTGTTCCCCCCCCCAGGAGATCATATAGCCCACTAGACAGGTTAAACTTCCTCTCCCCTTATAAGGTCATATCTGGCAGCACCTGGAATTCCTCCTTACACAAAGGAGGCATCCCCAGAACCCTGGCCCTGGTCAATGATGATCACCCATCCCAAGAGCCCCTACCCATACCCTCAAGGTTTAAGTAGCCGTTGTTTCTCCCCATTAAAGGAGCTGTCTCACTGGATCTGTATCCCACGAGTTATTGTTATTGTGCCCATCGCCTGAGATCTCTTCCACTCCCCGCTGTCCTGCTCCGCTTCCTCTCTTAGAATCACTGGTTGAAGAAGTGGAGCCTGAATGGCAGGAATTCAAATCAGTATCATAATCACATGATACTCAAGCTTATTATTTGGCAGAATTTTGGAAGAACAATGATACCAACTGTTGAATAGAGATGAACAAAATTCTTCTCTTATCACTCTTGGTGGAAACTGATAGAGTCACTTTAGAAAATGCTCCTCTGTTATATACTACAGCACTCACATAGCCTCTAGTGCCCTATTTCTGCTACAAATATACCCCTGAGAAATTATAACATATATGTCCTAGGGATGAATGCATAATAGCATACATAGGTCACATGCAAATCTGAAACATCACAAAAACAAGACAGAGAATTCACATACTGAGGCTGTGTATAAACAGCATACTACATACAAAATAAGAAGTTATAGCTGTTAGCATTCTGTTAAACTCCACCTCCACAGTAACCTAGCAACAGCTAGGTATACTCCTCCCCAAAGCTACCTGAGAACGGCCAGGTAGCCCTGCCCACTATTATAAGAGGGGCTGTCTGGCCCCTCCTCTCTCTCTTGCTCTCTTGTCCTCTTGCTCTCTTGCCCCTTGACCCCGCGCCTGCAGGTCGTATCTCCCTCTCCCCTCCCCCTCCGAGTGGTCATGGCCGGCCACCACCTCCACCTTTCTCTGCTCTCCCCTCTGCCCTAAATAAACTTCTCCTCCTGGAACCCTCTGCCGCCACCATTTTTCTCTTTTTTTAAATAACAACAATAGCAACACAAATCAAGAAGTGATAATTCTGTGCAACTTACAAACAACTTGCTATATACTGTTATAGGAGTTACAAACAACTAAAATTAAGAGCTGAGTTTTGTCCAGACCTGATGGAGAATCTCTGTGAACCCAGCTACTTGGGAGGTAGAAACACAATGATGGTCACAAGTTCAAGAACTGCCTTGGCCACAGAGCTATTTGGAGGCCAACCTGGGTAGCCTAGTGAAACCATACTTAGAGATAAAAAGCAAAAATGGACTAGGAATACAGGTTTATGTATAAATAATCCCCAGTACTGGGAAAATGGTTGGGAACCATCTGCTGCACTCCTTTGGTAGAACATCCAAACAAGCTCTCAAGAAAAGAAAGAAAAAAGCTATTTAACATAGCACATTGAAACATGCCACTACTCTATAGGCTAAAGCAGGATAAAAAAATAGGGCCCCATGAGATACACAGTCTTCAAGCCAGTCTATAAATACAATAAAACCCCCGCAAAAAAAGAAGAAAGGGAAAAAATATTCACCATTGATATATACCTATAATTCTAGCACATAGGAGGCAGGAGGAAGGAATATTACTGAGTTCAACTAAGACTTGGGACAAATTCCAAAGCATCCTGGATAAAATAGAGACAAAATGTCTTTTAAAAGAAAAGAAGCAAAATCATCAGTGACCACAGTGGTACACACTTGAATCTCAGCACTTCAGAGAGCTGAGGCAGACAGAAGCAGAATTCCAGGTTTGTTTAGGATACACAACAAGAGGCTGTCTTTTAAAAATGGAAGAGAAGGTAATCTCTCCAAGAAATGTGTCACCCCATTGATCACCAAGACTGGTTCTATTGATCTTGATGACTAGACCAGTGTCCCTATCACCTGCTCACTAATTTATCTGTGTCCCTTGTGATGATCTGTGCTGAATCAAAAAAAAAAAAAATTCAACATCATTAATGATCCTTGGAATTCAAACTAACATGCGATTTAAGCTCATTAACCAGCAAAAATGTAAGTCTCACAATACCAAGTGCCAACAAAAGTATTAATATGCACTTACTTTGAGTGAAGGAGGTGGGAGACATGGGTCTGGAGATACTAACCAAAACAAGATATGTATGAAATGCTGTATTCACAATGCTGGACTTTTGATTTCTTTAAAAAAAACAAACAAACAAACAAACAAAACCCAAATGCGCTTTCATTTTAATGCCAGGTATGGGGATATGGGGCTGCTTCAGACTGTCCACAGCAGCTGACTATGATTTGTCTCATGCTCTAGCAGAGGTGTTGTTTTGCCAGCTGCAGATACTTTCTGTGATTGTGTGGTTTTTGGAATTCTGAGAATTTTTCAGAGGGTATATAAATGCTAGGTGGGGTAGGTGGTTGTTGGTCATTCAGTGGGGTTGGTTGCAGTGTATTAATTGTGCTCAAAGAAGAAACAAAAGGAACAAAATTAGATTCAGGGATCTACCCCCCCATCTATCCTTCTTTCTCTCCTATCTAGTGATAAGAGGTGAAACCTGTGTGATAAAGGCTGGGAAAAGAAGAACCCACAAAGTTACAAAGACCAGCTACAAAAATGCCTTAAGAATCTGTTGCTGTGTCTATTAATTAAAAGATAAACTAAAGGCTGCTAAGATGGCTCAACCAGTAAAGGTGCTCGGTGCGAAGCCTGACAACCTAAGTTGAACCTGTGGGTGTACATGGTAGAAGGAAAGAACCAACTCCAGCATCTTGTTGTAGGACCCCCACCTACTGGAGTGTACATACATAAACATATATTCTCTTTCTTTTAAATAGGGGAGCTGCAGAGAGGTCTCTGCAGTTAAGATGACATGTTGCTTTTCCAGGCAGTCACATTCTGTTCTATATACCCACATCAGATCACTATGACCTATATAACTCCAGTCTTAGGGAATAAGAATTCCTCTGCTGGCCTCCCTTCATCCCTACCCAGCTCAGCACCTGAACTTATGCATACATACCCACACAGAGACACACATGCATGCACAAAAGTAAAAATAAACCTTGTATTTAAAAAAGCAGACAAAAGAAAGGTTAGAATTTTAAAAGGGGGGTTTGAAACCCACTAGGTTGATAAAAATCCAAGCACTCTATGGACAGATCAAGAGGCAGAAGGACTGCCAGTTCAAAGCTATGCAGGGAAAAATTCCAACCCAGCCTGGGCTTTATAACTAGTTTTTGTATTAAAATGAAAAAGGCAAAGAAGAAAATTAGAAAATTCTTCACTGGTAGTTCATGCTTATAATTCCCATATGGGAGAGGCTGGGCCAACGTTCAAGTTTAAAGCTTTACTGGGTTGTTTGGCAAAGAGCCTGAATATAGAAGAAATGCCCCATCTTCCTAAAAATGAATTTTAAAAACTACAATTATTCACTAAGCGCAGCAAGTAGGCAGTGCCTTAAAGGTAGTTAATGGTCTCAAAGATGTAATAAACAACTTTTGGGGAAAGTGACACTCACCCACTTCTAAGCCTGAGGTAAAAGTGAACCCGAAGCTAGAAAGTTCAAGATGATCCACATACCCACAACACCTCAGACTCCTGAGAACATGATAGTAACATTAAAGATATTCAACTTACCTCCATAGTGAAGAGGTAAAGCAGCCAGATCTGCTGAGCTGAATGTCCTGATTAGAACACAAGAAAGCTCAGAGACGCTGAGAAAACAGTAGGCTACCAGAGAGCCAACAGTGTTCCACAAAACAGAAACAGTCAAAAAGGAAGCAGACCAGTACTCCAGGAGGACCCTATGATTTGCAAAGGCCAACCCAGTTTTGCAAGCAGCAGGAGGAAAGAAATATCTGACCATTGAGCCAGAAGACACATAAAAAGAATTTTTCCAGGGTTAAGTAAGGTATCTTAGGATTCTATTGCTGTGATAAACACAATGACCAAAAGCAAATTTAGGAGGAAAAGGTTTATTTCACCTCCAAGATTACAATTCATCATCAAGGAAAGGCAGGAACTCAGGGCAAGAACTGAAACAGAAGCCATGAAGAAACACAGATTACTGGCTTGCTCTTCTGGGCTTGCTCTTTTGCTTTCTTATATATACTCTAAGACCAGCTGCCCAATGGTAGCACCACCCAAAATGGGGTGGCCTCTCCCATATAGATCACCAACCAAGAAAATTCTCCACAGGCCAGTCTCATGGAGGCATTTTTCTCAGTTGAGATGCGTTCTTCCCAAATGGTTTGGGCTTGTGTCAAGTTGACAAAAAAAAAAAAAAAAAAAAAAAAACCTAACCAGCACAGTAAGAGATATGGAAGATACTTCAAGAAAGTGAAAGGTCACGTAAGATCTGACATGTATATGTACATGTATATGTATTTATATATTCATGTATATATACATAAACATTCATGTATTTTTTACTACTGGGTAATGAACTCAGTGCTTTCTACATATGAGGTAAATACTCTATTAGCTACATCCATAGACCAATCTAGTATATGTTTAAATATAGCTTCCTATGGAGAAAATAGAGAATAAAGGCATTCTTTGATAAGGCCTTGATGGAAAGTCTTCCAGACTAGCCAAAAGATATCAACCTATAAAAGTTAGAACTTTATTGTGATGGTTAGTGTTAATGTCAACTGGACAAGTTCTGGAATTACCTAGAGGGCAAGCCTCCAAGCACACCTGTAAGAAATTATTTAGGTTAGGCTAGCTTCTAGGCATGCCTGTGGGAGATTATCTTAATTAGGTTAACTGAGGTAGGAAGACCTGCCAACTATGTGGTGACACAATTCTCTGGGATATGATCCTGGACTATACAGCCTGAGGAAGCTGGGTCTCTGTGAAAGCTGAGCCAGGCTCTGCCACCAGCTGACCAACTCAGCTACCATCTGGGCCCAGATTCAGTGTTTTTGAGCCTGTCCACCCTAAAATCTACCCTATTTAGGAGCTGCTGAGGCATGTGAAGGAGGCAGTCCTACAGAACCATAGCTGCAGGATTATCATGACTCTAACAACAGCAGAAGATCCTATATGAGTCTTGGAATCTTGATGATGGCCCAGTATTTGTGGTACTTCAGAAACCAGAAACCTTGAATCAGACCAATGACTCATTGCAATGAATGTTTGCATATAAATATATATGTGTGTGTATGTGTACTTATGTATATATGTATATATACATACATATATGTATACATATATACATTTAGATAAAGATAGTATATACCATGTGACACAGTGCAGTTTCCAATGCCATTATGATGAACAAATACTTTATGGAGAGGTGAGAAAGATGGAGGAATGGAGAGGAGAGTGAGTAGTGGAGAGAGGTAGAACTAGAGACTGGATGACAGCAATAGGTTTGAGAGAAGGCTGCAGTGGACAGGGGAACATGTTGTTGCTGAGTAGCTTATATTCCTACTCAGCCCCCAAACATACTGCCTAGCCACATGATCACCCTGGTTCTGAGCAATGACAGGATGTACAAGATAAAGCATGGGCCATGTTCTGGATTGAACCTCCTTGAAAGACCTCTATGGTCTGGGCCACTTTGGTATCCATTGTCTGTTGCCCCAGGCCATATTGAAGACCAAAGGTCATATGGTGGTCCATGGTCCTACAGCAGCCAGGAGCAGTATTGATGTCCCTGGCCCAAGATACTACCGAAGAAGGCCATACAGATAGCTTTGGTCTGGTCTGCCGCCTGAGGCCATGCTGATGTCTGAGTGTGTGCTGCTGCCAAGGGCCATGTCCATGGTCCTACTGAAGTGGGGGTCTGCGTCCATATTTGTGGCCCATGTATCCACTCAAGGCCATGATCTGTGCTGCAGTCCAAAACCATGCTGATGACAGTGAGCTGTGCTGCCATCAAAGGCCATGTTTTGGTCCATGGTCCTACTGCAGCCAGGGACCATGGTGATGTCCGTGGCCCATGTTACCACTAAAGGCCAGGTGGATGTTCATGTTCTGTACTGCCGCCTGAAGCCATGTTGAGGTCTGGTAATGTGGCTCCAAGTGTCATGTCTGGGTCTATGTTCCTACTGTGGCAGAGGACTGTGTTGTCTGTGGTCTGTACTGCTACCAAGACCATGCTGAGATACAAAGCATATGCTGATGTTAGAGACCATGTGGATGTTCATGGTCTGCGTTCAGAAAATATGTGTAAGTCTATGATCTATCCTCTTGCTGACTGTAAAAATCACGGAAGCTACTTTTGCCATGGCATTGGTAATAGCAGATTCACAGTTGAGAAAGAGGGACTAGAAGGCTTCTGTGACAACCCCTCCGTGCCAGAAGAAAAGAACAGCCTAGACAGAAAACCACTGAAAAAAACTCTTAAAAATTGTGAGAAGTATGCGAAAGTGTAGTTCTCCACAATTGATGACTTCTGGCAGGGGGTGGGGCAGGGAGAGATGGGTTTCAGTTTTCTTTAAGGGGATGGCCACTGGGAGTTTGACCATGCAATACAAATTGGACTTGTTTTTCTTTTCCTCCTCCTCCTCTTCCTCCTCCTCCTCCTCCCCCTTCTTCCCCTTCCCCTTCCTGTTCTCCTTCTCCTCTTCCTCCTCCTCCTCCTCCTCCCTTCCTCCTCCTCCTCCTCCTCCTCCTCCTCCTCCTCTCCTCTCTTCTTCTTGGATGGAGGTCACAGGGGTAGGGGATAGACCTGGGATTCATGATGTGAAGTTCCCAAATAATCAATAAAAATATTATGAAAAAAAACTTTATCAATATGAAAAAACCTGGAGAAGTGAACTGATCACATTTATTCATCCATATCCAATTTTTGCAAATGAATATAATCTGAGCATCTTTTGTAAGCCCTTGCTGCCATAACTTCCTGACCTTGAAAGACAAAGTATATCCTTAAGAAGGAAGAATACAAAGAATTTCAATCCTATGGTATCATAGTAAAGCCCCAGAAATCAAAAAGAAATTAAGAAATCTGAACAACAATCAGAGGGGAGAAAAGATAGTTCTCAAATTTGCAATGACTAACTTGACAGATCCTCTGTCAACAAAATAAAATAAAATATTTTCCATGTTTTGAAATAATATATATATATATATATATTATATGTTTATCAAATTATATATAATATATAATTTATCAAATTATAAAAGTCTGGCTTCCTGGCTGCTATAAACTGCTTTGTTCCCTATCATAATGGAAGAAACTTCTAAATTTCTGAACAATCATCATCATCCTCATCATCATCCCTCTACAAACAAACAACAACCCCTCCACACACACAAACACACATTCACAACCTGGGCATGGTAGGACATGTCTGTAATTCCAGCACTCAGAAGACAGGACAAGCAGATCCCTATGAGTTCCAGGTCAGTCTGGTCTGCACAGAAAGTTAATGGATGTGAATGTTGAGAACCAAAATCAGCTTCTCTGAACAGAGCCGCAAACACTTTTATTTTTTTTTTTTAATTTTTATTTTTAATTTTTTTTTCAGCAAATCAAAAAAATTTAAAAAGCATTCAAACAGAATAAAATGAAAAGAAACAAACAAGCAAAATACCAAGGGTCAGATATACTTATACAAGAATTCTATAGAGCCTTCAAACAAGCAATACTTTTTGAGTTATGTTTAAAAAAATTCAGAACCACAATAAGCTCCTTCACAAAGCAAATAATATTGAAATAGTGAAATCAAGTGTAAACCCAACAAAAATATATAAATCATAGTCCAATATCCCTCATGAGTATACATACAAAATTCTCAATGAAGTAGTTGCAAACTGAATACAAGAGATATAAAAAAATAATATTCCATGAATAACTGAACAACTGTTTTTTTTTTTTTTTTTTTTTTTTAGAAGACCGTACTCCACATACAGGCTGCATGTTTTGGGATAGCCCCCACTCCAGATGTTTGAGACCTACATGAAAACCAAGCTGCACATTTACAACATATGTGCAGGGAGGCCTAGGTTCAGCCCATGGAGTAGATCTGTGTAGACTAGTATGCTCCACGGTTGGTGATTCAGTCTCTGAGAGCTCCAAGGGTTCAGGTTGTTTACTCTGTTGATCTTCCTGTGCAGTTCCTATCTCCTTAGGGCCCACAATCCTTCCACCTATTCTTCTTAAGAGTCCTCAAGCTCCATCCACTGTTTGGCTCTGGATGTCTGTATCTGTCTGAGTCAGCTGCTGGTTAGAGCCTCTCAGAGGACAGCTTGCCCCGTCTGTTCTCAGGCTGGAGGTTTAGATTCTGGGGCTCTGGTTGAATCTTTTGATACTCATTCTAAAAAGGACAAAAGCACCCTCACTTTGGTCTTCCTCCTTCTTCTTGAGTTTCATGAGGTTTATGCGTTGCATCTTAGGTATTGTGTGTTTTGGGGCTAATATCCGCTTATCAGTGAGTGCATACCATGTGTGTTCTTTTGTGATTGGGTCATCTCACTCAGGATGATATTTTCTAGCTCCATCCATTTGTCTAAGAATTTCATGAGCTCATTGTTTTTAATAGCTGAGTAGTACTCCATTGTGTAAATGTACCACATTTTCTGTATCCATTCTTCTGTTGAAGGACATCTGGGTTCTTTCCAGCTTCTGGCTATTATAAATAAGGCCGCTATAAACATAGTGGAGCATGTGGCCCTGTTGCATGTCGAAATATCTTCTGGGTATATACCCAGGAGGGGTATAGCTGGGTCCTCAGGTAACACCATGTTCAATTTTCTGAGGTATCACCAGACTGCTTTCCATAGTGGTTGTACCAGCTTGCAATCCCACCAACAATGGAGGAGTGTTCCTCTTTCTCCACATCCTCGCCAACATCTGCTGTCACCTGTGTTATGGATTAATAAAAAAATAAAATAAATCTTAAAAAAAAAAAAGATGTGAACTCTCAGCTGTGGGCACTATGGCCCTGGGTAGGGCCCGGAGGACGATGAGGGAGGCTTCCATACTGTCCTAATAGTATGAGTGCCCATGTCTGCTAGCATACCACATGTACAAAATAGAGGATGCTAGCAAACTAGTGGAATGTCGTAATGGGCCTGGAACAGGGCAGTGGCTTGTTTCCCTGTCGTTCCAGAAGTCCCCTAGGGTGCTGGCACCCGGGTACTTCCCCTTAGTGACAGTAAGATGGTAGACTACACCAGAGCTCATGTGAATTCTACATTGGTCCAAAGTCTGTATACAAATGCTTGCTCCCTCGAAATACAGTAGATCTACACCTAGATGCTGGTCTCCACAGTCTTGTTTCAAGGGTTTATGACTCCACCTCCCTCACCCGTTCCTGGATCCAGGTTCCCACACTCAGTTGCTCCAGCACCATGCTTGTCTGGATGCTGCCATGCTCCCTGACATGATTCGTGGACTCTAAGTTTATGGAGTTGTAAGGCACAATGAACTCTTTCCTCTATGCACCTCTTGATCATGGTATTGTTGTGTTTGGGGTTAAGCAAATGATGAAGACCATGCAGTACAAGTCAAGCAGGAACAGTTTATTTACTGAAGATTTCTGAAGCTGATCGGTTGATTAGGGGTGTAGCCAGACTCGGGAGCTGGAACCATAACCACAAGCAAGCTGTGTCCAGGCCTTTTAATAGTAATAATAATAATAATAATAATAACATGGAAAAGGGGCAGTATGGGCAACTTGTCCTTTACGGGGATTGGCTGTATCTGTGTCTGTGTGTCTGTATGTCTGTGTGTCTGTGTCTGTGTGTCTGTGTGTCTGTGTGTCTGTGTGTCTGTGTGTCTGTGTCAGAAAGGAATTGATTGGCCCTAGCTAGCTCTTGAGGTTTAACCAGAAAGGATGTGTGAGGTCAGGACAAGTTGGGCAAGGGGCAAATGGAGGAGCTTAAGACAAAATGGAGTTACCTTGGTCCTTTCATTGTCAGTACAGCAGTAGAAAAGTAACTTTTGTGACAAGAACTTTACCAATTAAGCCATCTCCCCAGCCTTCATTAAGCTTTTGAACCAGAACTTACTCATTCATAAAATGAAGTCAGGCATGGTGAAGCACACTTATATCCCTAACACTCAGAAGACTGAGGCAGAGGATTGGTGCAAGTTCAAGGCTAGCCTAAGCTACACAGTGGATATCAAGGCATCCAGGGCTATATAGCAAGACCTAATCTCTTCAAAGCAAAACAAAAATGAACAACAAAAAGCATTGAGATGGCCAGGCTAGATTGCCATGATTATTCTATTATTATTATTAGAAATAGCCAAACTCAATAGGGTGATAAAATTTGCTAATACAATAAGAGGAATTTTTACACTTATTTGGTTTTCTTTTAATTGTATGAGTGTCTTGGCTGAATTTATGCCTATATACCATATGCATGTCTGGCATTTGAGGAGGTTAAAGGAAGACATCATATGCCTTGTGATTGGAGCAACATGGTTATAAGCTACCATGTGGGTGCTGGGATTTGGTCCTCTGGAAGAACAACCCACGCTCTTAACTGCTAAGCAGTCTCTCCAGCCCCAGAATACTTTTATTTAATGTCAATGTTCAAGCTTTTAAGAATACATAGCATCTGGAACTGAGCTGAAAATACAGTCTGTGGAACCTATTTTAGCAAACAGATAAGATTCTACTAGTGTACTGTATGCTTATATTTATCTTCTCAAGTGTTTCCATGTGATATGTAAATGGTTGCCTCTGAAAGGATTGGAAACAACTTCTCCACTCAATAATCTTGTCTGCACTAGTAATTTGTGAAACAGACCTTATTAAATACAGAATGCAAAGGTGCACTGCAGCTCAATAACAAACTCAGTGTTATTCATGTAGTCATTATTGAAGTTTAATTGTAATTACTAGGTGTGGCCTACAGTAATAATTTGAGCAAAATATTTTTTCATTATATCTCACAACCTGCCTTGAATTTTCTAGTGCATAATGAGTTATATAATAAGCCTGTGTGTCATCTCTAAAGCAACCCTGGTACCATGGAAGGGTTTAGTGAGCTTCAAAGACTTCCCCCTCCCCTACTGCACATAAAGTCTGAATAATGGATCTCAACCTTCCTAATGCTGTGACCGTTTAATACAGTTCCTCATGTTGTGGTGAGCCACAACCACAAAATTATTTTTGTTGCTATTTTGTAACTGTAATTTTACCACTGTTATGAATTATAATGTAAATATTGTTTTCCAATGATCTTAGATGACCCCTGTGAAAGGGTCTTTTGACCCACAAAAGGTTGAGAACCACTTGGTTAGACAGATGGCTCAGCAGGGAAGACCTCTTGCTTGGGTCCTCTAGAGGACAAGTTCAGTTCTCAGAACCAACATTAGGTGACTCACAACCACCTGTAACTCCAACTCTAAGGACTCTGAGAAGTGCTGCTTTAAAAGTTAATTTTATTTCCAGTTTAGAACAAACTAGGCACCAACAGAGAAATCAGAATCAGCCACAGATAATAAATGACATTTGGCCTGATGTTTATCTGGCTGCAAAATTAAAAGACATGCTAGAGCTTCAACATCCAGGAAATTAAGGGCATCAAGATTCAGAAACTGGGACTGGAAAAATGGCTCAGTGGTTAAGAATACTTTCTGCTTTTCCTAAAGACCCAAGTTCAGTTTCCAACACCCACTACTGCTTGTAACTC
This sequence comes from Mastomys natalensis, assembly GCA_021653895.1. Taxonomy (NCBI): domain Eukaryota; kingdom Metazoa; phylum Chordata; class Mammalia; order Rodentia; family Muridae; genus Mastomys; species Mastomys natalensis. The sequence goes on from JAJTUV010003240.1 coordinate 55,258, forward strand.
CAGCTCCAGGGATTCTGGCTTCTTTGATCACACATACATGGTACAGACCCACTTAGACACATACGCACAAATAAAAAATAGTAACTTTTAAAATTGAAAAGGATTCACAAACTTGTGCTGGACTTGTAGCTCAGTGCATGCCTAGCATTCCGAAAGCTCTGGGTTTGAATCCCAGCACTGTACAAGCTGAGCATGATGGCACACTCCTTTAACCCTAGCACTGGGAAAGTAAAGGTAAAAGGATCAGGAGTTCAAGGCTAACTTCAGCTACATAACAAGTTCGAGGCCAGCCTGAAATACAGGAGACCCTGTTAAATAAATAAGTAAATAAATAAATAAATAAATAAATAATAAATAAATCCAAATATTGGAAATCAAATTACATTATTTAATATTTTAAAAAAATCTTACATTCCAGTCTGTTTGAACATATAGGGCCTTCATCTATTTGCCTATCCCATACAGTGAATATATGTTGGATATATGGCCATGTTCCTTTCTATTTTTGTCTGTTCTAGCTTCTGCTAGGTTTATGCCTCTTGTAACCACCTTCTGTGTCATTGTATCACATGGTCTTGACAATGTCAAAGGTGTTCAACTACTGTGAAATCAGTGTTTTTAAGCTTCAGAGATTTTTGACGTTCACTCCATTATAAAGTTATTAGCAGGAAGCCATGACAGAAAAGGTAAAATCCACTTCTATTTTCAGCACAAACACGTAAGAATTAAGTGTTGTGTAGCCATGGGAGTTGTGTCTTCATAGCTGTATCATCTGGGCTGCTATCTGCACAACACACAGAAGTACCTCAAACTCAGATAGGATGGCCTGGTGAGTCATAGGAGCTACAGACACCCACTAATGGTGGTAACATTTGCAGGAAAGAGTCCCCCAGACAAGAGCCAGTAAAATGACTCAGCAGTGAAAGCACTTGCTAAGCCTGATGATCTGAGTTGTATTCCAGAATCCACATAGGGGAAGGAACACACACACACACACACACACACACACACACAAAACACACATACCACACAGCCGGGGGAGAGATACAAAGACAGAGACAGAGAGAAAGAGACATAGAGAACATAGAGAGACTATAAAATATAATACAGTTTTTAAAAAGAGTTTTCCAGACAAGACGAATTTCAAGATACAAACACGATTTTCTACAGCAAAGCAAAACATAGAGACTGGAGACATAGTGCTTGCCTAGCATGTATGAGGCATGAGATACCTCAAAACATGGCATGATGTTAGATATTTATAGAGGCAAGAGGATCCAAAATTCAAGGTGTTACATAGGGACTTTATTAAATCCAGCATAGTCTAGAGTCCTAGTCTCAGAACACCCAAGTAGTATGAACACAGAGAGAAATCACTGTCAGATCTGATTTTAAATTCAAGAATACAGGGTAGGAGAAGAATCATGAAGTAGGAGTCATAATTAAAGGAATGTGTAATTAATGCAGAATTTAAATGGGACTCACAAAAGAAATTGGCCTGCAGAGACTCTACCCAGTGAGAATTCAAGTGGCTGCTCATCCACTTTAATTACATGTGTGAAATAGAATCTTGAAACTGAGGTTTAAATGTATGGCTTTAGATGAGTATTTATTCCATTGACAATTTTCCTAGCAATGTTCTCAATCTACACAAAATTGAAGGTGATTAGAAAGTAAGTTGGCAAAGAACATTCTGAGAAGGAATGTAAGACCCAAAATTAGTGTCCTAATGTAGTTGAAAATTGTTTTACTTTGGGGGGAGGGTGTACGAGCCACAAAAGATCACATCATTGGTAGGAAGGAAGCATGGCTACCTTCTTCAGAAAAATGCTTGTCCTTATTAGAATTTTCAGATATAACAACAACAACAATAATAACCCAACGTTCAGTGACATATTCTTGTAATCTCAGTTTTCAGAGACAAGAGGATCAACACAAGTTGGAGGCTAGTCTGATCCACATTATCAGTTTCAGGCCAGCCTGTGCATTAGTGTGAGACCCTGTCTCAAAAACAAAGCAAGAAATAATCGCAATAATAATAGTAATATGTTTAAGTGTGTGCTATGTGTATTCCTGTATACATATTTTATGTGTATGGGCCTGTATGCATGTGCAGATGTGTCTGTGCCTCTGTGTAAGTCTGCATGTAGAGGCCAGAGGTTAACATCAGCCATTTTCCTTGATCATTCTCGACCTTTTTTTTATTTTATTGAAATAGGGTCTCTCTCAAACCGAGAGGTCACCAATTCAACTCATCTAACTAGTCCACTTGCCTTGGGGATCTAACTGGCAGTCCAGCATTTGCATGGGGGCTGGAGATCCAAACCCTCACTTGGATGGCAATCACTGGCTGACATATCTTTCCAACCTCCTAATAATTAAAAAAAAAAAAAAAAAAAAAAAGCATTTACATCAAATTTCCCGGAAAGATCTCTTGTCCTTTTAGATTGCCACGGAAGAAAGTGAGTACCTGCGGTTATGCAATGTAAGATATTTATGTATTTTGAGTGGGAAAAGTCAGGGGGAATGAAAAGCTCTGATTGCTCCATTCCTTCTCTTGCCACATCTTTGGTGTTGTGTGTCATGGGATGGACATCAGTAGGTGAGATTTCTAAATAATAATAACTTTCTTTTTAAAAAACAATTGTAACTAGTTATCACAAATTCTGTGTCTTTAAAGCAGAAATTTACTCCTTAGGAGTCTTGTTTGTTTGTTTGTTTGTTTGTTTTCGAGACAGCCAGGTCTAGACCAGGCTGGCCTTGAGCTTTGAACTTAATATCTAGGCTCTCAATCCCCGAAGGCTGGGATTATAGGCATATGCCACCAAATTCCTGGTCTCCAGAAATGTATCCCCTCCCCATGTGTATATGTGTACATATACACATGTGTACATATGTGTATAAACAAGAGGACCACATCAGTGTGTCCCTCAATCTCTTGCCATCTTATATTTTGAGGCAAGGTCTCTCACTGAAGTTGGAGATCATCTGTTCATCTAGAGCAGATTACCAGCAAGTCCCAGAATTCCTGATTTCTCTACCTTCTCAGAGCCAGTATTATAAACATGCACTGCACCACCAGGGACTCAGTTCTGTTCTTGGGCTTTGTTTGTATGTTTAGAAAAGGTCTTATGTTAACTAGGTTGATCTCAGTTCAATATGTATTGGAGAATGACCTTGAGCTTCTGATCCTTCTACCTCCACTCTCCAGAGTTTGGGATTACAAGTGTACCCACTCGTAATCACGAACTGAATCCGGTTTTGTACGTACACATTTGCCTATTTTAGACACTAGATGGCAGTGTAGGTCAACTAGAATGAAATGTGTTTTGGCACCATTTGAAGACAGGATTTTCTTTCTTCCCCTGAAATGTTCACTGGCCAGGTATGTGTATGTCTCCCCTATGATCAATATTTAAATGAGGCCCTTGTATCAAGGAAACCAACATCACATAAAACCTTATTGCATATATACTATCTCAGGCCTAAACTCCCATGAGGTAGAATTGACCCAATAGGCAATCTAAAGCTTTTATTATTACTCCTTTACATATGAATTTATGTTAGTGTATACATGCACATCATGTGTAGGTGCACGCCCATGCCACATTGTGTGTGTAGAGGTCAGAGAACAATTTATGAAATTTGTTTTCTTCCTTCCACCCTGTGAGTCCAAGAGATGGGACTTGGATCAATGTCCTGGCTGTCCTAGAACTCACTATGTATGCCAGGATGACCTCAGACTCACAGAAACCTTTTTTTTTTTTTTAACATAATGTTTTTGTTGATTATTTGGGAATTTCACATAACTTACTCACATAACACTCACTTCCCAGTCCTCCCAGTTTCCCCTACCCTTGTGACCTCCCTGTCCCTCCCAAAAAAGAAGATCCCTGTTTGTAGTTGGACCATGGACACCAACATGGCCCACAGTGGCAACATGGACCAGGGAAATCAACATGACCTCAGGTAGCAGAACAGGCCATGCTTATCAACATGGCCTCAGGAGGAAATCCAAACCACAGACTCTAACTAGGCCCCCCTGCTGTAGCATAGACTAGGGGAGCCAACCTAGCCTCCATTGGCAGTCCAGACCACCGACATCCACATGAACTTTGGGCTTCAACTGGACCAGGGGGAGTATGGACCACAAATATCAGCATGGCCTCTGGGGGTGGTCTTTCAAGGAAGTCCACTCCAGAAAATGATCAGTTCTTTATCTTGGGCATCCTGCTGTTGCTCAAAGTCAGGGAGATCATGTAGTTGGGCAACATGTTGAGGTGGGGAGGTCTGCAGGCTGCTCTACACCCCCCTCTCTGCCCTACTCAGCACCAAGCTCCCTGATCCACTGCAGCCTTCTCTCACACCTGTCACCATTGTTAAGACTCTCATCTTCCCTTTTTCTTCTGCATATTGCTCTGCTCCTCCATCTTTCCCACCTCTCCATCCCATTCTTTCTTGTCATAGTGTCATTGGAAACTGCAGTGTGATACACAGTATACCCTTTTGTCCAAACAGCTTTACATGCAAACATTGATTGCTGTGAGTCATTGGTCTGGCTCAAGGTCTTTGGCTTCTGACATACCATAAATACTGGACCATTGCCAAAACTCATCTCGGATATCTTCCTGTTGCCCAGAGTCAGAACGATCCCAAGGCTAAGCAGGGCATCTGAGGGGAGCCTCTATGCTAGCTCCAGGATACTATGCTTGATGTCGGCCACTCCAAGGCTTGCCGGGCTCTACCTGTGATTGTAGCCTGTAGGCAGCACCACTGCCCCATGCTCTCAGCCTCCCAGTGGGGGCAAGCAGCAAGGGGTGCAGCCACATCATTTCCATGCTAGTGGCTAGCCAATGGGCCTAGGACAGGCCCTAGTGAGTAACAATCCGTGGTTCTTCAAGATTGACTCCTCCACACATTCCAGTAGCTGGAAGATGTAATAGATGTGGGGTAGGCAGACTCAAAGCATTAGATCTTGGTGGGGATGGTAGCCGAGTTGGGCTGGTCTGCCTTCCTTTGCCCATGCAGGCCTTCTGCTACCCATACCTAAAGATGTAGTTTTTTCCTTTTTAATTTAATATGTGTATGTGAAAGAGAGAGAGAGGAAAAGAGAGGCAGAGACAGAAAGAACACATGAGTGTGGTGCCCATGGAGATATCAAATCCCATGGGACTGGAGTTATAAGCAGTTGTAGGCCATCTACTGTGGGTCCTAGGAATAAAACTCAGATCCTCTGGAAGAGCAGCAAGCATTCTTGATGGTGGAGCTATTTCTCCAGGTACTTTGGGTTTTCTTTGGTGGCAGTTGTTTTTGCATTTGTTTGTTTTTCCTGGGCTAGTCTTGAAGTCCCGATCCTTCTTGACTCTGCCTCCCCAGTGTTGGCATTTACAGGCTTCTGCAATCTCACCCATCTTGCCTTACACCTTTTGAAAGGTTGGTGGCTATATGGAAGCAGAATTCTTCCGTGTAACAGCAAAACAAGACAAATGCAAAACAAATCTGACCTTAACCAAGGAAATACATGGTTTCTTTCCCCTTTAAGGAAGAAACAATCGCCCTTGTAAACTACAGTGTGAAGTACTTGAAGATGCCTGCTGCTTTGTCAGCAGATGGCACTATGGAACAGCTTAAAAAAAAATTCTGCTGTGTTGGGCAGTGTTAGCAGAAGCTGGGGAAATAGCTCAATCCAGACTTTTCAAAAAAAATCTTCATCTCCAATTAATTCTTCTGGATGATGAAAAATGATATAGGCTTGTGGGAACCTAGATCAACAAAGAAGACAAAGAATTCTGCAGAAGGAGAGGAAGTTACATTTACCTCTGTTAAGTACCAGAAAGGTCTTTTGGACTACTATTTAAAACAAAAATGATCCCACAAAGCAACCTATTTCACCATCATTAGTGCCTTTCCCGGCATCTGTATCCTTGTCTCTTACATCATCTGTAACCTTGCTTTGGAATACCCTGACATCCAAGAAACTGTTCCCAAATAGGCAACACTTGCCAGCAGATCAAGTGTGGTGCTCTGTGTGGGGTGAGGATAAACCTAGGATGGAATCTTAAGCAAAGTCTCTAGGCACTGGGTCCCAGGAGGGAACTCTGGACAGGTAATCACTTGGGTTCAAAGGCACTTTCCCATTGACAGACTCAGAGGCATTTCCCACAGTTAGTATTAATTAAAGATGAAGCACTGATATGCTGAGCTTGAGACAGGAACAAATTCCTCATGTTCCTCTGGACATGCCTTTAGAACAGCAGCTAAGAGTCTCAGAGAATCAGTTCTATATTGTCATCCCACAGCCAAGCCTCAGTCTTGACTGTTCCAAGAGAGATCACTGATGACTGAAAACTAGATTGAGGCATATCTTATCTAGGATAAGATACTAGGATCTGGAGAGATGATTTATGTTTCTGTTTTCTTTTTTTTGTTGTTTTTTTTTTTTTTTTTAAATGTTTAGATTTTTTTTTTTCGAGACAGGGTTTCTCTGTGTAGCCCTGGCTGTCCTGGAACTCATTCTGTAGACCAGGCTGGCCTCGAACTCAGAAATCCACCTGCCTCTACCTCCCAAGTGCTGGGATTAAAGGCTTGCCCACCACCACCCGGCAACATTTCTGTTTTCTATAATTATATACCTGATGTATGTGTGTGTGTGTGTGCATGTGTGTGTACATATACGTATATATTTGATATGCAGATATACTGGATATACAGAAATGTAGAGAAAACTGACAGCTTGACACACTAGGACAAGATCTAGTGATGACACTAGAGTTGGACTTCTTAAACTTTTCTTATTCTCAGCACCTTTCAGTCACAAAATATTCATGCACCTCCTAATGTATAACTATACAAAACAGAAATCCAAATCTAACACTGATTATATATCATAAATAAATATATTTTGAAGCAGATATTTGGTTGTACACAACTTTGATCATTTATCAAACACAAAAGGAAATTTATATACTAATCAGATGAATGTCCATATTTATTTTTATATAAAAATTAAATCGTGGCTGAATATCTGATACTATAGCACATAGAGCATCTTCTATACTTTTTGGAGTTGGCTGATATTTTGATTTTATAATTGTTAATATGGAGAATGCTACTTCATATAAATACATAGTACAAGGTTACAGAGATGTGCTTAGGATATTTTTAGAAATAGTTGGAAATTCTATCCTACTATTCAGGTAAAATTCACTTAATGATTTTTAAAAACCTGAAACTGAGTGACGGTGGCACACACCTTTAATCAAGGAAGCAGAGGTAGGAGGATCTCTGTGTGTTTGGTTGGTCTGTAGAGTAAGTTCCAGAACAGCCTGGGCTACACAGAGAAACCCTGTCTCAAACAAACAAACAACAAACCCCCACTACACTAACAACAACAACAAAAATAAAAATCAACAAACAAAAAAAGACTTTTGTTGTATTTTCATTTATAATTTTTGGGACCTGTGTATGGCTCTGTGGTGCCTGATGTATATGTGTCATGGTGCATGGGTGGATGTCAGACAGCAAGTTGCAGGAGTCATCTCTCTCCTTCTCCACCATGTGGGTTTCCAAGGATTGAACTCAGATAGGTTCTTGGCTTGGCAATAGGGGCAGATGTACCTTTACCTGCTGAGCCATTTTGCCAGCCCATGATTTCATTTTTATTAAACTCAAGTCAGCAAATTAAATCGCATTTTTAAACCAAACATCCTAACAATATAATACAAATATAAACAATATAATACAGATTAATTTGATACTTTCATGTTGAAGAATGGCAATAGGAAAATAATGAAAATCTTTCTTTCTGCAAATTATGTTTTTCATAAAAGTAGAAAAGTTTGTGTACAGTAATAACTGTATAATATTCAACAACTTGGAGTCTGAGCCAAGATATTTTAGGCAGGTGTATTGATGCTGTGTGTCATAATGGCATGTTCAGTGCAAAGTGTGCATGGAGTTCCTTTAGAACCAAATCTTCAGGAGCATCATGTCATTTCTGCAAGGACTGCCAGGGTCACCTCAGATTCATTATGCTTTTGACTTTAAGTTAAGTTTTAGTCATTGTCCATTTAGAAACCTTTTTATCACTCACAAATCTTCAACAAACCCCACATTAGGGCCTGGGGAACTAGCTCAGTCATTAGAGTGTTTGCCTCACAAGCATAAGGATCTGAATTCAATCTTCAGAACACACATAAAAACGCTGATTGTGTCGGGAACCATTGGGCCAAATGCTTGGGGGCTTATTGATCAACCTAATCTAATAGAGGAGTCCCAAGTCTCAGTTACTGACCCTTGCTCAAAAAAAAAAAAAAAAAAAATAAAGGGTGGATGACTCCTGAGGAATGACACACGAGGGCTGAAATCTTGCCTTTACGTGCTCTCTCTCTGTGTGTCTCTGTCAGTGTCTCTCTACACACACACACACACGGGATGTGTGCGTGCAGACCAATATATACATATGTTCATCCATCCATACATACTTATATAAAATGTTAAATTGGGCCTAATGGTAGAGGCTTGTAATTTCAGCTTCTCAGAAAGCTCAGGTCAGAAAATCACAGGTTCAAAGCCAGCCTGGGTTACAGAGTGGAATGCCAGCCTGAGCAAGTTACTGAAGCTCTGACTAATAAGTTAAAGGGGGCTGATGGACAAAACTCAGTACTAGAATACTGGCCTAGCATGTGTGAAGTCCTGTGTTCAATGCCTTGTAGGAGAGAAAGAGAGAGAGGTTTAGCATTCTATACATAAAGAAATGTGAAACACAATGAAATCCACAGTGCAGGACCCTAAATGCTCAGCAGAGTATTTGAAGGTTGACAGAAATGGCTAAGGATGGAGAAAAGGCTAGAACTGGAATCCATGAAAACTGAAACTCCTTTCCCAATCACCATCCAAGCTTATTCTGCACATGCCTTGGTCTACTAGGCAAAAATTATCCCTTGAAAGTCCCTCAGAGTCCCAGGGAAAAGCCTGCATCTTTCTTTGTAGAGTGTGGGCAGTCATAAAGCTTTTCATAGCTAGGCAGTAGCACGATCCAATCTGTGATGTAGGCAGATTCACTTGGCAACTCCACACTTGAAAGATTGAAGAAGAGAGAGAACTAGAGATGGAAGAAACATTCAGAGACCAAGGCCTTTGTTGGAAGACACGTGGAGGTAACTGTCTAAAGAAGACCAAGTCCCCAGAACTGCAAGTAAGAAAAGAAATGAAAACAAACCAGGAAATTGCAAGCAGAACTCAACAATTGTTATATCCAAAGGACTAAAAGAAATTAAGGAGGGAACCAAAGTTTCAGAGAACAGTGATGTTCTTAAGGACAATAGCCTTGACATTGGCAAGTAGCTCTGAGATTAGAAGTGCATTTGAGTAGAGGATGTAGCACAGTTGGCACACTGCTGGCTGAGCATGAATAAAGGCTTGGATTCAGTTCCTAGCGCCACATAATCACATGAACTGGTTGTAGTACATAGCTGTAGTCTTACCAGTTGGGAGGCAGATGAAGTTCAAGACAATCAATCTATCTATACAGTAAATTTGAAGCCAGCCTGGTCAATGTAAGGTGACCCCACTCCAAAGATAAAAGGATAGGAGAAAGGAAGGGGGGGGGATTCATTAGGATAACTTTTGAGCCAAAAGACTGATAAATAGATTAGCTGAACTGATTAGTCTAATCAGCTGGAGCTTTGAGACTATGGGCTTGGAGGCAAATCAGAGCTGCTAGTTCAGATTTAGGCTTGAGTGCTGGGTGCTTTTTTAGATGAATAATTAAGAGAGAAAAAGGTACATCGTGGCCCTATTCTTAGAGAATAAAGAGCAAGAAGCCAAAAGGAACCAAAGCAAAGAGAAGGCAGTAGATATTACATGGCTTAACTCACTCCTGTAATCCCAGTACTTAGGAGATGAAGGCAGGAGGATCAGGGGGTCAAGGTGGGGAACCAGAGAAGTAGTTGAGTGATTAAGAGCCCTTGCTGTTTGTGGTGGTTTGAAAGAAAATGGTCCCCATAGGCTCATAGGGAATGGCAGTACCAGGAAGTATGGCCTTGTTGGAGTAGGTGTGGCCATGTTGGGGGAACTGTGTCACTTAGAAGTGCAGACTTTGAGGTTTCAGAATCTCAACCAGGCTCAGTGGCTCACAGTCGCAGGAAGACCTGCTGCCTAGGGAGCCAGATGTAGAACCCTCATCTTCCTTTCCAGCACTGTCTGCCTGCATGCCACCATGCTTCCAGCCATGATGATAAAGGACTAAACCTCTGAACCTGTAAGCCAGCCCCAGTTCAGTGTTTTCCTTTATAAGAGTTGCTGTGGTCATGGTCTCTCTTCAAAGCAATAAAACCCTAACTAAGACACTGCTCTTCTGGAGGACCTGAGTTTGATTTCTAGCACTAAGATGAACATCTGTAACTCCAGTTCCAGGGGACAAAATGCTGTTTTCTGGTCTCCATGGACACAAGACACAGTCAAGACACAGGTAGGGAAAATACCCATGCATTTAAAATTAAAATTAAATTAAAAAGAAAGAGTTTGAGGATAAACTTGATTAGATACTGAGTTCAGGGTCAGCCTAAACTGTAGGAGACCCTGTATTAAGAAAAAAAAATAACAAAGCCAGGCTTAGTATAATTGCCTGTAATCCCAGTTTATGAGACAGTGCTTCCACTGTCCATCTCTGAATTCAGGTCCAGCCTGATTCATTTGGTGAGTTCTAGATCAGCCAGAGCTACACAGTAATTTGTTTCTCAAAACAAACAGACAAAAAGAATAACAATAACAAAACCCAAAGAGGCCTGTGGATGTTCTCAGGTGACAGTGTTTTCCTAGCAAGTCTTGACACCTGGGCTCAATCCTCAGCACTGCATTGCATAATCAAAAGTGGAAGGTCATCTTTTGCTGCATAGCGAATTTAAGGCCAGGCTGAGCTATGAGAGACTCTGTCTCAAGAACAAAACAAAAAAACAGAGTGGGAGTATAGGGAGGGGCAAACAGAAAGAAATGGAAAGGGGAGAAGAAGAGGGGGAGGGAGGGAGAGAGAGAGGTGGGGCTACTAACTGCATAAAAAGAGCCTATGCTGGCTCACACAGGAGAGCCAGCTTTCTATGGGCCACAAACAACTGTTTGCCTACCTGATATCCCTTGAGCAGAGCAGTATCATGTCTTGAAGAATCCCTTTGTCGGTTTTAAAATTACATTTTAAATTTCAGTCACTTGTGTGTACATGGTGCTCAGAAGGGGTGTGTGTGGTTCACACCAGTGCCATGGCTCACATGCAGAGATGAGAATCAATCAGTGGGAGTCAGTTCTCTCCTGCTACAGTTTACTTGGAGAGCAAACTCAGGTTGTCACATTTGTCAACAAGAACAGTTACTGAGCCATCATACTTGCCCAGGTACTGAAGAGTCTCTAGCTTCTTCTCAACTCCAGCCACTGTCACAGATGTTCAGGGCTTGGCATGTTTGCCAGTCTTTGTCCCATGCGGCTCTCATTTTACCAGTTGTCTCATTCCTCATCTGTCTTGAAGTGACTCAATTACACACATCCTGCTCTGCAACCTCACAGCACACTTCTTGACCTTCCATTGGTCCTCCAATAATTCTGCCAAAGGACATTCTGATGTCACTGACTTTCAACAAAGGCTGTGTCATTTACTGTCTGTGACTTGAAGTTGATTAATGAACCTGCCACATTTGATTCAATTTAGCTAGCAGGGGCCTAGAACAGTGACAATTATAATTCATAGTTGCTCAGTTGAATCAGCTTTTGCAAACGCCTGAGTGCTACATGTTACAAGTGTATTGTACTGCCTTTATGTTTTCATTTTGTCTGCACCACGATGTTTTTAGCAGAAAAGGAAGTGTATACTGGCTACGTACTCAAGAGGTAGAACAGTGAAGAAGTAGAGAAATAGCATGCTAATTCGAGAAGGCAGTGAAAGACTTTTCCAGAACAGTGAAGACCTGAGTGTAATTGAGGAACAATAGAGAGGACTGAAATCAGTTCAAAAACTGGAGATGGACTTTGTGGAGTGGATGGGATCTGAAGTAGGCAGGAAGAACTTACATCGTGAATGCCAGGGATCAAAGAGATGGCTCAGAAGTTGAAAGCATTGGTTGGTCTTCTAGAGGATTCAGGTTTGAGTCCCAGCACCCACATGGTGGTTCACCACAGATTTTAACTCTGGTCTCTTCTGGCTCTATAGTGCATAGACATACATTCAGGCACACTCTCATATATATAAAATAAATAAAATATCAAAAAATAAATCAGAACCACCAAGAAAAAGAAATTACTTCTCCTCCTCCTCCTCCTCCTCTCCTCCTCCTCCTTCTTCCTCTCTCTCCTCTCTTCTCTCTCTCTCTCTCTCTCTCTCTCTCTCTCTCCTCTCTCTCTCCCTCTCTCCCTCCTTCTCTCTCTCTCTTCCCCCCTCCTCATTTTAGAGTAGGGTCTCTCAGACTGACCTTGAACTTCCTTTGTAACTAAGAATGAGGATATTCTTGAACTTGTGAGTTCAATCCCCAGGATTACTTGTATACCATCATACCCATTCTTCCTTTCTTTTGCTTAAAACCCATTTTTAAAGATTTATTTATTTATGTATTTTATGTATACGAGTGCTCTATCTTCATGTATACCAGAGGAGGGCATCAGATTCCATAACGAACAGTGAGCCACCATGTGTGTGCTGCAAATTGAATTCAGGACCTATAGAACGGCAGTCAAATGCTCTTAGCTACTGAGACATCTCTCCAGCCCCCTAAAAACCTATTTTCTAAAACTTCTGTCAAAGCAATAAAAATCTCTCTAAGTAGAAATTATCAATAATTAGTTGAGAAAGCTGTCATGCCAAATATATCATTATTTAAACTGATCTTTCACTGAAACCTTGGAATTTCCATGCATGGACTGATAAAAACTATATGCAGTAGTGATATATATATACATATGTGTGTGTGTGTGTGTATACTTTAAAGGAGTTAACAATTTAAAAAATCAATGTGGTCAAATATATTAAATAATAATGGAGGTAATCAGTTATGGCACCAAATACGATCAAAATCCCCATGCTACATGCTACCAATTAAAATTTTAACTAGTCCTAAGGATTATGGCTTATGGATTAAGAATTAAGGATAATTTTTGCCTATTATGCTCAAGATCCATGTGTTCTATCTCCAGCACCTAGGAAAGTAAAAAATAAATAAATAAAGATTAAGCTCAGGACTGAGGCTGTATATAGCTCTGTTGACAGAGAGCTTGTCTAGCATGCTAGGAACCCTGGCTTTGATCCCCAGCACTAAATAAACTGGCAATAATAGCACATGCTTATAATGCCAGCACTCAGAAGGTAGAGGTAGGAGGATCATGAATTTGAGGTCATTTTCAGTCACATTGGGAGTTAGTTTGAGGCCAGTCTAGGACTCATGAGGCCTATCTCAAATAATGAAAAAAATTAAATTAAGCTATATTGGTTCCTATAGCTCATCAAAACCTAGGAACCTGGGTCAGACCACAGATACTTTAACTTGCTTGCTTTCCCTTGCTTTAGCCTCCTGAGGTTTTCATCATTAACTTCCCACCACACCTTTGCTCAACATGGGAGAGTCTATAAAGGCTCAGAAATGAGACATGTGCACACACACATACACACACACACACTGCCATAACATACTCTGATGTATGATGGGTAATTTGGAGTCTTGGGGAACTGGTGTCCTGGAAGATGCAGGTTTCAACCAAGGCCAGTAGTTGTAGATAAGGAGAAATCAATAATTCAGTCCAGACTAAACAGAAAACGACCAAGAAAGACACAGTAACTCATGGAGTCACATGGGATCACATCAGGGACAAGAGTGGGGAGTGGTCCAGGCTGAGTGAAGTCAAGTTTGGTATTAAAGCACAAGTAGTGACAAGAAGGAAAAGTCAAGTTAAGGGAGCTCTGTACTTAGAAATGGTGGTGGATGACTGTGATAGGCCTCAGGCCACTGTCCTTGCAGGAGGTACTTGGAGTTCACTATTCTGGTGTACACAAATAGAGCATATATCTCTAGGAAGGTATGGTATCTCTGAAAATTGGGTGGTAAATGTTTTGTTCCCTACAAGGCATAGGTGTACACAAAACCTCCAGATTTTACAAAGATTTTGATAGAATTGTGGACCCCATCCCTCTTGAGAATTACCCTCAAAGTAAGAATAAACATCCCTGGATAAGAATTTCTACTCCAGATTGTTTTCCCTATGTGATGCTGGGGGTGCACCCCAGGGCTTTTGCACATGCTAAGCAGGTGCTCTACCACTGAGCTATACCTCTAGCACCTACTCTCGGATGCTTAGGTTCACTCCAGCTCATTATTGAAATGAAAAGTATTTAATTCTCATACATTGAAGATAGTTTGTATTAAAGCTTCTTGCCAACCTACTTTCCCTAGGTCCGTCACAGCACAATCGAGAAAGCTGAGCTGCAGAGCCAATGTTCTTGCAAATCCTCTTTGGAAATGGGGTGCATCCTGGGCACAGTGGCTCACACCTTGAATCCCAGCACTTGAGAACTGGAGGCAAGAGAATCAGGAACTCAAAGCCAGCCTCAGCTACATAGCACATATGAGACCAGCCTAGGCTACAGGAGACTGTTCAAAACAAGCAAGCAAGCAAAAACCTAGTAAGAATGAGAAACGTTGCTGAGCCTAATGGCTTATGCTTGTACTCCTAGCATGTGGGAGCCTGAGACAAGATCACCACAGATTTGAAGCCTGCGATACATTACATTCTGAGGTGGAGGCTAGACTGGCTATATGAGGCTTGAACAAAATAGAAAACTCCAAAACAACAGCAACAAAATTAATGCTATTGCCTCTCAACCACTGTTTTTCTGCTCCCTACACCCCCCACCCCGTTTCATCTTCATCTCCTGTGAAGGAACAGTGAGAAGCAGATGGGTTGAGAGTGCTCTGGGAACCTTTGAGTATATTTTTTGCATGAGGTGGGAGTTATGGGTTGAATTATGTTGCCTAAAATTCATAGACTGAAACCTTAGTTTCCCATCCCCTGGAAATGAGACTGAGTGAAGAAATGGGGTCATTGCTTATGCAGTTATTTAGAATGAAATCGTCAAGGAATAGAGGGATCCTAATTCAGTATGACTGCTGCCTTTATAAAAATGGGGGGTTTGGACACAAGAACTCAGGGAGAACATCTTGTCAAGATGAAGGCAGAGATAGAGTACTCATATGCCAAGAAATGCTGGATTGCCAGTAAGCCACCAGAAGCTAGGAGAGAGGCATAGAACAGATACTCCTTATTGACCTTGGAAGGAATCAATGCTGCCCTTCACCTTCATGCCAGACTCTGCTTCCAGAACTGAAAGATAGTGTTAGGGTTTTATTTCCATAGTACAATGCTTGCCTGGTATGCATGAATCCCCAAGTTCAATTTTCAGCAGTACAAAACCAAAACCATTCTCAGGGGCTTTTGAGATTTGTAAAGGTGCATGCCATCAACACTAAGGATCTGAGTTCAATCCCTGGGGACCCACATGATGGAAGAAGGCATCTGACTCATACAACTTTTCCTCTGAACTCCACATGCACACCCTGGTATGTACTTTTTTTTTTTATTTACTTAAAAAGTACCCTGAGGGTGGTGGGTACTTTATTACAGTAACCTAAACGTGTTCTATAGTGAGTGTTTCCTATGCGTGTTTGGGCTGAGCACTGTCAGAACGTAGAGGGATTGCTGAGTTTTACAGGAAAATGCCCTTCCGGTGCAAGCATTTCTTTGATGGAGGAGAGGAAACAAGAAGTGCATGGAAATAGAGCGGTTCAGGCCAGCTGGCTCTGACCAAAGGGAGCAGGCAGTAGGTTTGTTTGTTTTTAGGACTGAGCAGGCTTCAGAGCAGGGAAATAATGAGAAATGAGGTCACAGAATGGAACAGGAAAATGGCTCAAAGTAAATGAAACTGGCTTCAGATGAATTTAGTTATGGAAAAAGGAATGTGGGGACAGAGAAGACTAGTGCATCACATGTAACCTCATCAGTGGTTGCCTCCCTAACATCCACCTTAAATTGTTATACATTGTGAACGAAATCTTATTGATGCAAAGACACAGTCCCAAAACACACAATACCTAAGACGCAACGCATAAACCTCATGAAACTCAAGAAGAAGGAGGAAGACCAAAGTGAGGGTGCTTTTGTCCTTTTTAGAACGAGTATCAAAAGATTCAACCAGAGCTCCCAGGATCTAAACCTCCAGCCTGAGAACAGACAGGGGCAAGCTGTCCTCTGAGAGGCTCTAACCAGCAGCTGACTCAGACAGATACAGACATCCAGAGCCAAACAGTGGATGGAGCTTGAGGACTCTTATAGAAGAATAGGTGGAAGGATTGTGGGCCCTAAGGAGATAGGAAGTGCACAGGAAGATCAACAGAGTAAACCAACCTGAACCCTTGGAGCTCTCAGAGACTGAATCACCAACCGTGGAGCATACCTAGTCTACACAGATCTAGTTCCATGGGCTGAACCTAGGCCTCCCTGCACATATGTTGTAAATGTGCAGCTTGGTTTTCATGTAGGTCTCAAACTTCTGGAGTGGAGGCTATCCCAAAACATGCAGCCTGTATATGGGGTATGGTCTTCTAGCTGGGTGCCTCATCTGGCCTCAATGGGAGAGGAAGCACCTAGCCTCTCAGAGACTTAAAGTGGCAGGGTGGGGAATACAGGAGGAGGGGGTACTCAGAAAACAAGAGATGGGGAAGGATTGTGGGAGGGGGTGACTGGGACGGGTTATAAAGTGAATAAGCAAAAAAAAAATAAATAAATAAATTAAAAAAGAAAAAAAAAAGATTGAGATCAGCAATTCACATAACCAGTACAATAAACAGGCAACTTCATAGAGGTTTGAAAAAAAAGAAGAGTCAATCAGCTTGTTGCCCCTAAGTTCCTTGCACTCTTGGTCTGCTGGTGTCATGGAAAGAAAGTACCATGGACTGGGTAGCTTCGCCAGCAAAAGTACATTTTCTCAAAGTTCTGGAAGCTAGAAATGCAAGATCAAGATGTTCACAAGTTTTGTGTCTCTTGAGACCTCTCCACTTGGTTTTCGGATGGCTACCCTGTTACTAGGTTCTTACATGACCTTCTATATGCTAGCACATCCCTGGGATTCGTTGTCTATAGATGAAGATGCCAGTCATATCTGATGAGAGATCTGCCATAAGGGACTCATTGAATCATAGTTACTTTCTTGGTTAAAAAAAAAAAAGATTTATTTTATTCTATGTGTATGAATATTTTGTCTGCATGTATGTATGTGCAACACATGTGTCTGGTTCCCACAGAGGTCAGAAAAGAATATCAGATCCCCTGGAATTGGAGTTATAGGTAGCTATAAATACCATGTGAATTCAGGGAATTCAGCCCAGGTCCCCTGTGAAAGCAAAAGGGGAGGATGAGGGAAAGGACTAGGTAGGGGGGCTGCGGGGGAGGGGTACTGAGCAGGATATAAAGTGAATAAAAAAGTATTCTTAAACCAATGTGCCATCTCTCCAGATCCTTAGCTATTTTTTTTTTTTTTGGCTGTGTCTTTTTTTTTTATTATTATTTTTTATTGGAAATTTTTTACATTTCAGATTTTTTTTTAAAGGTTCAGTCTCCACATTACATTGAGAATAAAGGCCTCAATTTATAAATTTAGGGATAACACAATATGACCTAAAACCCCACATTTGTAGTAAAGTATGGAAAATCGCAAGGAACACACACAGCCTAATAGAACAAGAGCAAGAGCTGCTAATAGGTGGAATTGTGGGGTACAGTTAAAAGGAGAAAACCAGGCAGAAGGAATGTTACTCAGTTGGTAGAGTGCTTGCCCAGCATGCACGAGGCTCACGGGTCGAACCACAGCCACATAGACTGAACATAGTGACTCGTTTCTCTAAGTTTGACACCAGGAGGTAGAGACAGGAGGATCAGGAGTCCATCCTTGACTACATAGAGACCACCCTGGCTGAAGAAAATAAAGAGGAAAGAGGGAGAGGGAGAAAGGGAAAGAGAATGAGATTAACTGAGCTTGTTACAGGTTGTGTTTCTGAGTTTCCGAGAATGCAGACCCTAAGATAAGCACAGGATGTTTATTATTAGAAAGACCCTTAGGGTCAATCCCTGTGGACCAATGAGTAGTGCAGGAGTGGGAGGCTGCATTGCAGGTCCAACTACAGCCTCCAGGAAGTTAGCTTTTCCGCTTGAGTTGGCCTTTAAGACCTTTATCACCTCTCATCTCAATTATCAAGGATGTAAGTCCACTGGGCTCAGCTGCTCTCTGCAGCTAGGCCACCTCTTGAAAGGACTCCATGCTGGTAGAGAAACAAGCCTTTCCCCAAATCTGGCTCAAAGTTGTGCATCAAAAAATATGAATTGATTGTGTAGAAAACCAAAAAGAGGGTGTAGTTAAACCAATTTAAATGTATCCCTGTTTAGCTTACAAATGAGTAAGACTCAGACTCTGGTTATTTTATTTGGTTTTGACAATTACCCCTAATCTACTTTCCTAACTGCTGGGCTGGCTACTTCCTCAGAGGTATACCCCAAATACTTGCTGTTTCTCCTGGCCATGTGCTCCTGGTCTATCTCCTCTCATGGTGGCTTCCTCCTCTCTCCTCTCATCTTTCCTCTCCCTTTCAAACCCAACAAGGTAACTCAAAACCTGCCTACCTCTAATCCCTCCAGTAATTGGAAGTTGTCAATTTTATTTAACCAATAGTTTTAAATCAAGGAACAAGGTTTGCACAACAAAAGCTGGTAACCATGAGAATTCATTCTTAGGCAACTAGAATTCTGGGTACAGAATTTAGCATTAGGATACATAGCAACAGACCAAACTTCAACAATTCCCCCCTTTTTTTTTCTAAATAAAAAGGTTCTTTCTCTTCTAATAATAAACAACATACAGCAGGAACAACTATGAAACAATTATGAAACTTACTAGGTAAGAGTTATATTTAAGGTCCAGTCTGTTTGTATTTGGCAACTTAGAAAAAGTATTCTACCACTTAGTCTATCTTGCTGAGTTCATGCTAACTTGTATTACCATCCTAGAAACATCTTCATAGACTTAGGATATCTTCTTAAATTTTAAAAAGAAAGAAAACTAAAGCATATATATATATATATATATATATATATATATATATATATATATAAAGACTATGACTATTGAGGGCTTCTTTAAATTATTATCTCTAGTATCCCTGATTCTTACTAAGCAAGATTTCAAAAGAACCCTAAATCCATCACCAATCATTGATTTCCCTAACCCTAAGAAACTATCAGTTCACTCTCTTTGTCTCTATGGATTTGCCTATTCTGGCTATTTTGTACAAATGAAATCATATAGTATGTGGCCTTTTGTGTCTAACTTCCTTTATTTAGAATAATGTCAAGGTTGTTTCACGCTGTTTAATGTATCAGGATTTTACTCCTGGGGTAGGGGGTGGGGGTGATGCTGGTGGCAGAGAATTGAGATCTGGGCTTCAATCTTCCCCATTGAAAAAAAACAAAAACATATTTGTTTTTATTGCTACTGGTATTTTATTGAAGGGATATACCACATTTTGTTTTGCTGTCCATTCATAGACATTTGAGTTGTTTCTGCTTTTTTACTACCATGAATAATGGTATTATTTTCACTTAATATTGGATTTTTATACTGGAATTTTGCTGGTTTTACTAATTAATTGGTCACTTTGCTGTTAAAGTGCTAAATGTCACGAAAAAAATACACATAGCACATTAACACTATCAGTTGGCTTCAAAGAGTCTTTTAAGTATTTTTCTCAGAACTACTTTTGAAAGGGAAAATGCCAAATCAAGAATGATATGAGGTCCAGGGAAGTAGATAGAAACGGAGACTGGGACCCCCAAATAAACAGTATTGCCCAGACTTTCCCTGGTATCAATGAATCCATTAGTAAGATTTTAAAAGCATATAAGATATTGCAATCATTTAATCTTTGTGTCTAGTTAGGTATTATTTTACTTAGTCTCTGATGAATAAATATAAAACTCTGAAATCTATTATCTACATACTCCTTTGCTCTATTTTGTATGTGTGTGTGTGTGTGTGTGTGGTGTGTGTGGTGTTGTTGTGACTAGTAACCCTAACTGGCTTGGGCTTTCTATGTGAACCAGACTGATCTCCAAATTTTTGGTTATTCTCCTGTGTCTGCCTCCAAAGTGCTAGGGTTAAAGGCATGAGCCACCATGCCTGACTTGATTCCACAAAGTCTAAAAGTTATATATTTTATATCAGTGCCATTAATTCCTAAGGAAGCAAACTTCTGTTTTTATTTGGTTAGTCTTTATAATATTTCATGAGATGATTGCCCTATTTACAAATTATAAAGTAACAGGGTTCCATCACCCCTTGGTGTTTTGTGATTACTTTTTGATTATGTCTATGCATATGAGCAGTTTAGAAGAGAATTAATCAGGAAAATATAGTTTAAGATGATTGGCTGCTCCTTTTATTTGTCTCCACTGTGATAAATTCAATGTTTTCTATGTAAATAGTGCTCATTAGTCTTTGTTACACGGATGAACTCAAGCCAACCTGGCCATTTGCTAGAAATTCTTGTGGGAGATGAAACATTTAATATGCAAGAGACTAACAAAGTTAGTTTTAGTTAAGTGGTTGTATTGTTGATGTCAATTGGTTTTAAATTCTTTGTTTCCTACTTGGACAATAAACATGGTTTTTCTTTTCTTTTGGAAAAGGGTATGTGCAAATGAAAGGTTTTGTTCTAAAGATTGTTAGCAGTTACCTTTAAAAAAAAAAAAAACCCAATTCGTGTATGTGTTCAATTGGATAAGTACAGGTGCATGCCTGTGGAGGTGTGAGAACAATCCTAGGTTTCTGCCTTTGCCTTCCATCCTGTTTGAGACAGGGTGTCTTTGTTGTTCACTGCTGCATATGCCAGACTAACTGGCCCATGTGCTTCCAGGGATTCTCACCTTCTATCTCACTACAGAAGCTCTAGCAGCAGGCAGCAGGGGGTGGGGTGAAGTGAGGATGGGTTGCAGATTTGTGCTACTGTGTCCAGTTTTACATGGGTTCTGGAGATCTGACTGAGTATGGGTCCTCGTGCTTGTGTGGCAAGTGCCTTTACTCCCAGAACCAGCTCACCAGTCCTTGGAACAGGTATCTATTACTGAATAAAAATACTCCTCCTAAAGTTGTGGCTTCTAATTGTTTAATTAGGAACCTGCCATTTGAGCAGGACACACACCACACACACACACACACACACACACACACACACACAATTCCAGCTGGTACCAGTTAGGGTGGCTTGACTAAGGCTGGAGGATGCACTAGTGGCTTTCTCACCTGGCTGGTAAGTCAGGAGTAGTAGTAGTAAGTTGGCTCCTCTCTATATAGTAGCTTAAGCTTCCTCATAATGAAGTAACTTCATAAAATATTAGGCATCCCAAGAGAAGCAAGTGAAAGTTAGGCTGTCTGTTATAACTTAAACTTGGAAGTCAATGTTATTTTCACGTCAGGCATATCATCCAATGCAAGAGGAAGGAACATAGGTAGTCATCAGTAGATGGAAGTGGTTTAGAAGTCATTGTACAAAGGACTTCTTCTGGCTATTTTGGTGAAAATACAATCTGTCCTAGGTCTTATTTATAATAATTTCTCCCTGTCCTAATTTGCCTAGTTGGTCCTATAAAGTGTTTTGTATTTTCGTTTGTTTGCTTTGGCGTTGTTTTTTGTTTGTTTTCATTTGCTTTTAGACAAGATTTCACATATTTGTGACTGACCTCAAACAACTTCTGGTCCTCCTACCTCTATCACCCATGTGTTGGGACCACCAGTGTGTGCCACCATGTTGGGGTAATGCATCACTGGGGATCAAACCCAGGTCCTCATTTATGCCATACAAGTAGTCTACCAACATTCCTCAGCTTCATGAAGATATTTCTTTTTATTTTTGTGTGTTTTCTTTGCATTGGTCATTTAATTAGTTTTTTCTTAGCATATAGGGAAACTCATTTTGTTGTGACATTTTCATAAATATAATTGTCTTAGTGATGATTTTTCTAAGTTGTCTTAAAACTTGTTAGTTATAACACTTGAGAAGTATTTGTTTATTGATGAATTTGTTTATTACAGAATGAGGGATTGGATCTAGGGCCTGTGTGTTGTAGGTAACTTCGATTACTGGGCTACCTTTCCAGCTCTGAAGCTAATGTTCTTTGAAATAATTTTTGTTTGGCAGATTGTTCTTACAGTGCACTAAAAAATAAGGGGAAAAGTATGTCTTGCAGGGTTCTTTATTGATGTACCTCCATGCCCTGCACCAACTAGGTTTCTTAATCCATATATATCTAGTTCCTCTCTGGTGTGGAAAAGAGAATAGCATATAGATAAGCATAGATATAAATGGAATACATGAGAAAAAGTCTGCAAGTATATACATATGTTAGTTGTAGGAAAGTTCTATATTATAGGTGATGATGGATGCAATGGTGAAATCAGTAAGACACAAAGACTCAGAGAAAATTATTACAGACATCTGGAGAATAGTAAGTGATTTCTATTCAGAATAAATTATCCTGGTAAATTATAAAAAATTTCTAAATACTTGAAATTGAAAGTGTTATGCCTGGAGTACCCAGGAACCGCCCACCCAGGTCCTAAAATTGTCATTTTATTTGTTGGATCATTTATCTAGTCATTCATCTAACCATCTACCTGTCAATCAATCAATGTGTGTGTGTGTGTGTGTGTGTGTGTGTGTGTGTGTGTGTGTGTTTTCAATGTAACTTGTAGTCATTGATAGGACTGTATTTTTAGTTTGGTTTTACAATACAGAATCTTCTATTACAACCTGTGTCATAAAAAGTATGTTTAACAATTTATAAAATCAGGTATCAGGTGGACTCAATATTTTCTTACTATATTAAAAATAAACTGAGAATTTAATGGAGAAATTCCTGAAGAAGCCCATTCTGTCAAGATTGTTCTCTGTTGTCATGCTTGATGTGCTTCAGACCACAGCTTTATAAGGGTTTCTTTTTTATTATTTAAATAGATTTTTTCTTATATATTCTGACCACAGTTCCCCCTCCCTAACCCCTTCTCAGATCCTCCCTATCCATCCAATTCCACGCTTTCTTACTTTCTTTTTTAGAAAATAAATAGACAAATAAAAACAAACTAGGGTAGAACAAAATAGACAGGGAAACAAAAAACAAAGACACAGCAAGAGAAGCTCATATATATGTAAAAACACATGCACACAAGACAATCCATAAAAACACAAAACCAGAAGCCATCATATATAAGCAAAAGACAAGTAAGATAAAAAATACCCAGATAAAGCATTTTGAGACAAAAATATTCCCCAAAATATTATTGAGTTCATTTTGTATTGGCCGTCTACAAGTGAGCATTGGGTCTACTCTTAAGTGTGGTTTGCACCCAGTGAGACTACTTTGGAGAAAATTAATTTTTCCTTTTTGAGTGGCTGTCAATTTGAGATACCTACTTGATTAGGAATGGGAGATCATGTCCACTCCTCCCTCTGAGTTCTGGAACCCCATCTGGCAGGCCTTCTGCCACAGTCTCTGAATTCATATGAACTAAGTCCTGTTGCATCTGGAAGACACAAAAAAAAAGCCATATATGGTATGTATTCGCGACTATCCATGTAATCTCAGAGTTGTTTATATAGAGTAAGGGACTGGGAAGAAGAGAAGTTATTCCCTAAAGAAGGAGAAATAGAAGGTGTAGTTTTAAAGGATTTCTTGATGTGTATGTTTGATGCATGAGCAGGTGCTCCTATATGTACCTATTGAGAGGCCACAGGAGGATGACCATTCCTCAGGTGTTGAAGTTACAGGATTCTACAAGACAGCTGGCTTGTCACATGGGTACTGTAATGTGAACTCTGACCTTCATGATTGTACAACAAACACTCAACTTCTGAGCCCTCTCTCCAACCCTACATCATATCTTGTGTGTGTGAGTGTGTGTGTGTGTGTGTGTGTATTATTGCTTAGTCTGTATAATGTTACTTGTATGTGTTCTCAGAGTTGATCATTTGGTATTGGATACCAATTGCTGTGCTTTTCCTCAATAAAGCCATTTCTTCTGCTGTCACCATTCCTCAGTTGCTTGTATTTTTCTGTGTAGGGTTGAAATCTCCTGGACATTCCCATTATACCTCCCCATGCCTATTGTTGTTGTCCTTGTTCAATCCATGTTTAGGCAGCCATGTTGGTGAGACTTGATGAGTGTAGTTCTAGGAGAAACAATCTCAGAAAACTCCCTGATCCTCAGGTTTTTACAGTCTTTCCACCCAGACTTCCACAGCGATCCCTGAGTTTTAGGTATGGAAGTTGTATTGCAGATGTATTTGTTGGGACTGGGCTCCACAACTCTACATTGTGATTTGTTTTGGTTTTTCCTGTAGTGGTCTCTGCTGCCAAGTGAAGTTTCCATGATCAGGGTTGAGGACTACACTTATCTGTGGGTATAAGGACAAATACTTAGAATCTACTTAGGGATTGTGCTGATTTAGTAAGGTGGAGGTTGTAGATTTATCTATCATTTTTTGATAAGTTTCCACACTGATTCCATAGAGGCTGAACTAATTTTCAGTCCTACCAACAGTGACTAAGCGTTGCCTACATCCACCCCAGCATTTGTTGTCAGTTGTTTGGTTGATCTTTGCCATTGTAAGTGGACAAGATGAAATCCCAAAGATGTTTTAATTTTCATTTCCATAATTGCTATGAAGGATGAACATTTTTGAGATATTTCTTAGTCATATTTTTCTTCTTTTGAGGACACTTTCTTCAGGTCTCAAGATCATTTTCTTTTAAATGAGTCATTTGCTTTTTTGAGATTCTTATACAGATATAAATATGAATCCTTACTCGGATATATACCCGGCAAAGATTGTCTTCCATTCTATGAGCTTCCTCTTCACCTCGTTGATTGTTTCTTCAGATGCATCATGCAGTTCTTTTAGTTTCATGAACTCCCACTTGACAATTAGTGTTCTTAATTCTTAGGCAAATGGAGTCCTAGGCAAAAAGTCATTTCCTACACCTATATCATATAAGATACTGTCTATGTTTTCTTCTGGAAGTTTCAGTATTTAATATTTTCACATTTAAGTATTGAGGCCATTTAGAGTTAGTTGTTAGGTTTTGTGTAAGGTGATATATGTATTTCTACTACATTCTTCTGCAGGTGGGCACCCAGGTTCTTCAGCACTGTTTGTTGAAGATGCTGTCTTTTCTCTAGCATATGTTTTTGAATCTTTTTCAAATATTAAGTGGCAGAAGTTACATGTACTCATGTTTTGGGTTCTGATTTTGTTCCATTGGTCTACATGGCTTGGGTGTGTGTGTGTGGTGTGTGTGTGTGTGTGTGTGTGAGAGAGAGAGAGAGAGAGAGAGAGAGAGAGAGAGAGAGAACCATAATATCCTAGAATAGTAATCACTCTAGCATTGTACTTTATATTCAGGATTGTAGGATTGTTTTGGCTACTCTCGGTCTTTTTTAATTACATATGAATTTTAGAATTTTTTCTATTTTTGTGAAGGACAAGGGGGGTTTGGATGAGATTTCCCTGAATTTGTAGCTTCATTTTCTCCACATTAACTCTTCAGTTCATAAGCATGAGGTATCTTTCCATTTTCTAGTGTCTTTCTCTATGTCTTTCTTCAGAGATTTAAAGGGTACTTTTTGTCTTTTCACAATTTCATAGTTTATTAACAATAAATTCATATTGTTAACCAGCAATTTTCCAGATAATCTAGCTGAATGTGATAAGTTGGCTGTGACAAATACAGGCAAATCTCTCTCTTTTCTCTCTCTCTCTCTCTCTCTCCTCTCTCTCTCTCTCTCTCTCTGTTGTTTATTTATTCACTTTCCATCCCAATATCAGCCTCCCCTCTCCTCCCAATACACCCTCACACATATCCTCCCCCACTCTCCCCATTCCCTTCTCCTCTGAGACAGTGGAGGACACCCTGACACATAAAGTCATTGCAGAACTAGGTGCATCCTCTCCCATTGAATCCAGACAAGCTGGCCCAGTTAGGGTAACAGGAGCCACAGGCAGGCAACAGAGTCACAGACAGCTCCTGCTTCAGTTGTTGGGGTGACCTGCATGAAGACTAAGCTGCACATCTGCTGCACATGTGCAGTGAGGTCTAGGTCCAGCCCAGGCTCACTCTTTGGTTGGTGGTTCAGTCTCTGGAGTCCCCAAGGATCCAGGTTAGTTGACTCTGTTGGTCTTCCTGTGGGGTTCCTATCCCATTCAGGGCCT
The DNA here is from genome assembly GCA_021653895.1 of Mastomys natalensis. Taxonomy (NCBI): domain Eukaryota; kingdom Metazoa; phylum Chordata; class Mammalia; order Rodentia; family Muridae; genus Mastomys; species Mastomys natalensis. The sequence goes on from JAJTUV010003240.1 coordinate 81,594, forward strand.
TCAATCCTTGTTTCAACTCTTCCACAAAACTACTGGAACTCCATCCAATGTTTGGCTCTGTGGGTCTCTGCCTCTGTTTCCATTGGCAGCTGGGTGGAGCCTCTCAGAGGACAATTATGCTAGGCTCCTGTCTGCAAGCATAGCAGAGTATTATTAATAGTGTCAGGGATTGGTGCTTTCCCATGGGATGTGTCTCAATTTGAAGCAGTCATTGGTTGGCCATTCCCTCTGTCTCTGCTTTGTCTTTGTCCTTGCACATCTACTAGACAGGACACATTTTGGGTCAAAGGTTTTGTGGTTGAGTTGCTGTCCTTATCCCTCCCCAGGGAGTCCTGCCTGGCTACAGAAGGTGGCCACTTCAGGACCCATATTCCCCACTGCTAGTAGTCTCAGCTAGAGCCACCCCCATAGACATCCTAGGACCTCTTTCAGTCCCAGGTCTCTTGAATGTCCTAGAGATGCCCCTCACCACCAATTTCTGTTATCTCCCCTGCTCTTGAGATTTAAAGTTTTCATTAAAGAAGCCCTTCACTTCCTTGGTTGGGCTTATTCCTAGATATTTTATTTTCTTTGAAGCTATTGTGAATGGGGCATGTCCGTGATCTCTTTCTCTGTATGTTTATTGGTGGCGTATAGAAAAGCTATTGAGCCGGGCGGTGGTGGCGCACGCCTTTAATCCCAGCACTTGGGAGACAGAGGCAGGCGGATTTCTGAGTTCGAGGCCAGCCTGGTCTACAGAGTGAGTTCCAGGACAGCCAGGACCAGAGAAACCCTGTCTCGAAAAAAAAAACCAAAAAAAAAAAAAAAAAAAAAAAAAGAAAAGCTATTGATTCATGTATTGATTCATGCAAGTTGGTTCTGTATCCTACCAGTTTGTTGAAATTGTTGATCATTTCTAGAAGTTTCTGGGATCTCTATTGTATAACTTCATGTCTCCTTTCAAATAGGGATAGACTTCATCTTTATCTATATGAATCCTTTTAATTTCCTTCGCTTGCCTTATTAATCCAGCTAGTGCCTCAAGCACAATATTGAAAAGTCGTGGGGATAGTGATCATCCCTGTCTCATTCATCACTTCAGTGGGATTGCTTCAGGTTTTTCTCAATTTCACAGATGATGTTGGCTGTGGGTTTCTTATATATTGCTTGTATTGTGTTCAAGCATGTTCCTTTCTATCTAGGACTCTTATTATGAAGGCATGTTAGATTTTTGTCAATAGTTTTTTTTCTGCATTGTTGAGATGATCATGTGATTTGTATCTTTAAGTTCATTCATGTGGTTTATTGCATTTATTGACTTGCATATGTTGCATTTCAGGAATAAAGCCAACTCAGTCATGGTGAAAAATCTTTTTGATGTATTGTGTTTATAAGCATTTTATTGGGTATTTTTGAGTCTATTTTCTTCAGAAATATTGTTGTGTAATTTTATTTTCTGGTTGTTGTTGTGTCTTTTCCTGGTTTTGGTATTAGAATGCTACTGGTTTCATAGGAGGAGTTTGAAAGTGCTCCTTCCATTTCTATTTTTCAAAATAGCTTTAAAAGGATTGGCTGTAGCACTTCTTTGAAAGTCTGGTAGAATTCTGCAGTGAATCCATCTGGCCCATCTGGCACTGGACTTTTTTTTAGTTGGAAGGCTTTTTATTACTATTTCAATCTCCTCATTTGTTATGGATCTGCTTAAGTTGTTGATTTCTTCTTGCTTTAGTTTTGATGGTTTGGCTAAATCTAGATTTATTTATTTATTTATTTATTTGCCAGTGTAATGGAGTTCAGGTTTGTTTTTTTTTTGTTTTTTTTTTGTTTTTTTTTTTAAATATTCACTTATAATATTCTCAATTTCTTTGGGGTCTGTTTAGGATGATTCCCTATTCATTTCTGATTTGGTTAATTTGGGTTCCTTCCTTCCTTCCTTCCTTCCTTCCTTCCTTCCTTCCTTCATTCTTCCTTTTGGTTAGTTGGGCCAAGAGTCTGTCAATCTTATCATCTCAAAGAATCAGCTCTTAGATTTGTTGATACGTTGTACTGTTTTCTATTTCATTAATTTTGGCTCTGATTTTTATTATTTCTTGTTATCTACTGGGTTTGGATGTGTTCTCTTCTTGTTTTCCCACCTTTTAGAGTTGCATCATTAAGTCATTTATTTGTGCTCTTTTTGATTTGTTAATGTAGGCACTTAGAGTTGTACATTTCCTCATAGGACTGCTTTCCCGGTGTCCCAGAGGCTTTGTTGTGTTGTGTTTTTATTTTCATTTAGTTCCAGGACATTGTTTTTATTTCTTTCTTGATTTCTTCTTTCACTCATTCATCATTCAAGAATGATTTATTTAATCTTAATGTATTTGTATTTAGTAGAGGTTTATTTGTTGTCAGTTCCAAGTTTTATTGCTTTGTGGTCAGGAAGGATACAAGGAGTTATTTCGATCTTTTTGTATTCATAAAGATTTGGTCTGTTTCCCAAGACGTGGTGTATTTTAGGTAAGCTTCTGTGTGCTGCTGAGTAGAATGTTTATTCTTTGGTGTTTATATTCTGTATGTATCTGTTAAGTCCATTGGATGTACAATACCAATTAATTTTGATGTTTGTCTGTCCTCTGTTTTTGCAGAGGACCTATCTATTGGAGAAAGTAGTGTGTTGAAATCGCCTAGTATATTAGGGCTGACATTGTTCCGTGTCTTTAAATCCAGTAGTATTGAGTGCTACAGAGATTACTACAGAGCAGCAGTTAAGAATACTGGCTGCTCTTCCAGAGGACTTGGGTACAATTCCAAGCACCCACACATAGCAGCTCACACCTGTCTATAACTCCAGTTTTAGGGATCTGACACCCTCACACAGAAATATATGCAGGCAAAACACCAATACATATACAACAAAAATTTTAAAAGTTTGAAAAAAATAATAATTAAAAAATAAATCCAGTAGTCCATTTTTAATAAAATTGGATGCGTTAAAATTTGGTGCATGTATCTCTAGAATAGTTAGTTATGTCTTCTTGGTTAGCCATTCCCTTTATTAGAACAAAGTGATCCCTTTTTCTGTCTTCTGATTAGTTTTAGTTTGAAATCTATTTTGTCAAGCATTGGAATAGTGATACCTCTTTACACTCTGGTCCCATTTAATTAAGTACTTCTGTCCATCCTTTTATTCTAAGGTGGTGACTATCTTTAGTGCTAAGATGTGTTTCTTGTAAACAACAGATAGAGGGATTTTGTTTATTGATCTATTTAGTCGGCCTGTATCTTTTGATTGAGAATTGAGTTTATGAATATTGTTATTATTGAAATGTGTGTGTTTATTGTGGTTATAATGTAGATTTTTGGTGCTGTTGTTCATGTTCTCAGTGATATTTTAGTAATTATGGCTTCATATTTTTTTCCCACGTCTCCTGCCTATACTCATTTTTTGTCTTTATCCTGGTATGTTATTTTTCCTTGGAGTTTTCTAGTAAAGTTATTAGCTTGTTCAATGCCATCTTTCACTTCTGCTTGAGTCCTCTTCAAGATTTCTCTCTTTCATTTCAAGTTCTGAATTATCTGCATCATTTCCATCAGCCTTATGTCTGTATTTTCTTGGTCATCTATCAGGCAGTTATTCTCAAGATCTTTCTCCTTAATTTCATTGAGCTTTCTCTTTATATCTTCTTTAAATTCCATGTAATTTTGTGAAGTTTATGATTGTTCTTTTAAATTCTGTGTCCTGAGGTTCATCTAGGTAATTCTCATGGACAATACTTCTACAGGATTGGTAGATTGCTGTAGGAGATAGTGACTGGATCTTTCACATTTGTGTGTGTGTGTTTTTTTTTTTTTTTTCAGTGAGATCTGGACTTCAGTTAGATCTGGCGAATGGATAAAAGTAAGCATTGTTCTTTTTCATTCCTTTAAGCATTTTAGAGCATGCACTGGATTTCCTATCTGTAAACTTGGGTAAAAATTTCTCTTCAGAGTCAGTGAAATCAACCCTCTGGTTAGGGTTCTTGAGATAAACAGAAGTAAAAGGACAGCTATAGATACAGGTAAATAAAAAGAAACTTAAGCTGAGAATTTCTGACATATGCCATCTACAATGTGGAAGAAGGAATAGCGCAGCATAATTCAGTCGGGCCAACGTGTGTGTGTGTGTGTGTGTGTGTGTGTGTGTGTGTGTGTGTGTGTGTGTGAGAGAGAGAGAGAGAGAGAGAGAGAGAGAGAGAGAGAGAGGCACAGGACTTAAGGTCCAATATCTGAGGGTAAAACATGAGTGCTCCAACCAGGCACACAGACAACAGGTTTCACCCTTTCTCTCTCATTGTGTTTTATCTGACCCCTCAACAGATTAGACTTTCCCTACTTCCACTGGGGAGGATGAGCCATCTTCATTCAGTCTTGTGATTCCAAATGCTAATCTTGGCTGGAAACACCCTTACAGACAGTCCCACTGATATTGTTTTACCAAATATCTGGGCTTTTCTTAGCCCATTCAAATTGACAAATGAAATAAGTTATCACATTTGAGGCAATTGCACAGAAGGGTCAGGTGCCTTCCACACCTCTCATATCTTCTGTTATAGTTTGCTTTCTGTTGCTGTGATAAACAAAGTGAGTAAAAAGAACATGAGGAGGAAAGACTGTATTTCGTTTTACACTTCTAGGTAACAGTTTATCATGGAGGGAAATCAGGGCAGGAACTTGGAATCAGGAACTGAGGCAGAGGCTGAGGAGGAATGCTGCTTCCAAGCTTGCTTCCAGGCCCCTGATCAGGTCTTAGACAACCCAGACTCACCAGCCTAGGAATGGAACTGTGCCCTTACCTGGTCCTTCCTACATCAATTAACAATCAAGAAACTGCCCCACAGACATGTCTTTAGGAAACTAGTCAATTGAATTTCTCTTTTCTCTTGGGGTGTCAAGGTGACAATCCAGATTTGCCATTGCACCTTTTCATTCCAATCTACCTCAAATGGGATGACCCCAAATTGTGTTCACCCGCATTTTACATTTCCAGTCTGTTTACATCTATTTCTCAGCCCATTGTCTAGATCCTTGATTTCCCTCTGTGTATGCCAACAGAGCCTGCAATGAGTGAATGTGTGGGAATACAGATGAGCTAATTAATAGATTAATTCAGCAAATGCTTATTGATTGTCATTCCCCATGCTAGGCATCAGAAAACAACTCACAAGAATAAAGCTCAATCCATACTCCCCCTTTCCCTTGTTGCTATTGGTTAGAAAGGATTTCCCTGGCTGGCCTGGAACTCATGGACAGTCCTCTGCCTCTGCCTCTGCCTCTGCCTCTGCCTCTGCCTCTGCCTCTGCCTCTGCCTCTGCCTTCTTGCCTCTGCCTCTGCCTCTCTGCCTCTGCTCTCTGCCTCTGCCTCTCTGCCTCTGCCTCTCTGCCTCTGCAACTAGTATACAGGAGAGCACCACTATGCAGGTTACTTTTTTTGATGTTGTTGTTCTTCTTTTTGCTTTATGTATCCAGGATAGCTTTTTACTTGTTGTGTAGCTGAGAATGATTTTGAACTTCAGATCATTCTGCCCCCGACCTGCTCCTTCCTGAGGGCGATGATTACAGGGGCATGGTACCATGCTCAATTTGTGCAGTTCTGGAAATTGAACTAAGGGCTTTGTGTGTAGTAAGCAAACACTGTCCCAAGTGAGTTACATGCCAGCCCACCATTCTGTGTGATTTTATATAACTGTCCTAGAATTCTAACATGACTTACAAAGAGCTTGTAAAATTGAATTGAATCAGATCTGCTATTAAATCTAGAAAATGAGAAGCACAACCATTTATTACTTTTAGCACATATATTCTGTGAGCTCATTTATTTCTGTAAAAATTAAATGCTGTTTTAAAATTTTTTTCCATTTTTAATTAAAATCTTGGGATATGATAAATACGTTGTATATAGCCCATTTTCTTTTACCTGTACATATTCAGGGAAAAGGCATTATTTGGAATCACTTTACACTACCAAAATCCTGTAAGTGACTTATATTAGTAAGATGCTCATTAAGACACCTTGCGTTTGAGCTAAGTAGTAAGCAATGAAACGGAAATGAAACAGAAAGCTCAGGCATAGTGGAACATGCCTGTGATCTCAGTAGCCAGGAGTTTGAAACAGGAGAATTCAGAGTTCTATGCCAGACTTGGTGTCCTAGTGAGACCTTGTCTGGTGTGGGAGGATAAGAATAATACAGAGCTCACTGACCCACCTTTATGCACATTGTTATCATTTGACTTTATTTGGTAACTTGTAAAAGGCAGAAAGGAACTTTTCATGCACAGTTGTTTTGGGAGTAAAGGACACAACAGCATTTATATGGTTTCTACTGACAATGGGATATAGCCTAATGATTAAGGGGTTCAGCTTCTTGGGTCAGTCACCTGGGGCTTACTTCTATTGCTTACTGTATGGGTAAGACGGGACCGGTTACTAAAACCTCACCTGTAAAATGAAGATCGAACCATATACATGAGTCAGGACTGTAGCATTACTAATTAGCACAAAATGGGTGGCTTCAAACAACAAATGTGTGTTGTCTTGTAGTGTCTGAGGGTTACACATTCTTAAGTGGCTTAGTGGAATGATTCTGGCCTGGGTGTTTCATGAGGTTGAAATCAGAATGTCAGCTAGGACTGAGACCATGAAGGAAGGAATAAACAGACTGGAACGTCTGCTTCCAGGATGACTCTCACATCCTCTGGGAAAGTCTTCAGTTTCTAACTCCATGGGCATCTTGAATGTCTTACTGACATAGACCTATATTACCCCGTGGTGAGCAATTTTGCAAAGAAAGTGAAATGGAACACTATGACCTAATGTTACATCAGGATCACTTGTGATTATCACTTTTGCCATATTTTATTAGATGAGAGCAAGTGTATAGTCCGACCAAAGGTGTTTTCATAGGTTACTTTTACATTAATAAAACATTGTATGTGTGTGTGTGTGTGTGTGTGTGTGGGTGTGGCGCAATGCCTTTACCAGCTGAGTCATTTTACCCAGTCTTTTTTGTGTGTTCTTAAGATTAAGGCCAATGAGTCTTTCTCCCCTTTACTTCCTGCAAACTCTATGGTAAGAGACATTAGGCTCGGCAGTGAACTGAAAATACCATCTAAGTCACTGGTGTACAAAGGAAAGCCTAGCCTATCTCCAGGAGCACTTTGTTTGCCTTTAGTCACAAGCCTGGTGGGGTGGTGACAGTGACACAAGAAAACGAGGATTTTTTTGTTGTTTATTTGGGATTTTAAAAGTGTTTACACATATTTGATTTTTTTTTTGAGACAAGGTATCTTGTGTTATAAAGCTGACCTCAAACTTGATGTGTAGCCAAGGACAAACATAAATTTCTGATCCCACTGCCTTCATTTCTGAGCAATGGGATTACAGGTATACACCACTATACTCCAGTTGTGCTATACCATACTAGGAATCAAACACAAGGTTTCACGCACACTAGGCAAATATTCCACCAAGTGAGGGATATCTCTGGCTCCTAAAGATTACTTTTGGAAAGATGACTTTTTAAATGAATGGATTTTGCTCATTGTGACATTTTTATAATATGTGTACAGTTTATTCTAACTTATCCCCTTCTCCAACTGCTTCCACCACCTTCATCTGCCACCATGAGCCCTCTAGCTGATTCTCTTCCTTCTTCCAGATAACTCCAATAGTTCCTCTTTCTGCATTCAAGTCACATTTATCCCATTACACTCTGGAATTGGAGATTTTGATCAAATGCAGAATTCTAGTATTAAACTGGATTAATTTTTAATAGCTGAAAAAGACCCAAAAGTCAGAGGCATCAGCCAAGATGTAAGAGGACATGAGAGGCAAATTTTCCATAAAATAGGACTCAATGTATCGATCACAGGGAAAAAGTGCTTTAAGTTGATGTATAGTCCACGGAATGGAGACTGTTAAGTAACAACTAAAGCTTACAAAGTCCTTAGTATAATAGGTTAGTTGGCTTTTTAGGGCACTTCCTAATCACCTACTTACCTGTGAGGTAAGCACTACTAATGTTGTGTTCATTTTATATAAGAGGAAACTGAGGTACACGGAACCTGAGCAATTTATGCAAGGCCATAATTGAACCTAGGCGAGCTGCCCTTCCATGATTTTTGCTAGGGTAGCTTTCATGTGACACTCTATTCTGTGGTTTGCTTTCACTCTCTACAGTCATTCCTTCCTTCCTTTTTTGTTTTTAACCAATGTAGTCTAGGCAGGCCTGAAACTAGCTACATAGCCAAGGGTGACCTTAAACTCCTGAGCCTCTGGCTTTTACTTCCAGAGTGCTGGAATTGCAGTGTCACCACTAGTCCTAGTTTATTTGGTGCTGAGGATTTAGCCCAGGGCTTCATATATGCCAGGCAAATGCACTATCAACTGCATCACATTCCCAGACATTTATTTATTTATTTATTTATTTATTTATTTATTTATTTAATTATTATTTATTTGAGACAAACTCTCATGCTATAGCCCAGGTTGGCCTCAAATTATTAAGTCCTGCCCAGTTCTCATAAGGGAAGGTATTACAGGCATAAAAGTCAACAAGGTCACCTGTATTTATTTATTTATTTATTTATACACAGTTCTTGTGGTCAGAAAAACTGTATCTTTTTTTTTTTTTTTTTTTGAGACAGGGTTTCTCTGTGTATCCTTGTATCCTTGGCTGTCCAGGAACTCAGTCTGACTAGGCTGACTTGGAACTCAGAGATCCACCTGCCTCTGCCTCTGCCTCTGCCTCCTGAGTAGCTGGGATTAAAGGTCTATGCCACCACTGCTAGGCTGGAAAAGCTATATCTTAAAACAATTTTTGTTGTTTTACTTTGGTTTTGGTTTCTTGGGGCAAACGTCTTAACTATAGAGCTCTGGCTGTCCTGGAACTTACTATGTGACCAGGCTGGCCTAAAAAGCATAGAGATCTGCCTGTCTCTGCCACTCAAGTTCTGTGATTAAAGGCATCCCTACCTGTTTTGTTTTTGAAACAGAGTTGGAGTTTATTAAAAGGGGATTTTTTTTTTTTTTGAGTGTGGTGTGTGCCTGTGCACAGATGAAAGTGTTGGGACATGTATGTGCCCACATATGTTAGAGGCCAGAGAGGTATTGTTAATCAGGATATATGCACTTGTTTTGAGCCTGGGACTTGCTAATTAGGCTAGGCTGGCTGGCTGGCCAGTGAGCCCAGGGATCCAGGTATCTCTGCCTCCTCAGTCCTGGATTACAAACCCCCAAGCAAACCTTTGTCACCAGGTTAGGCTTTTCATGTAGGCCCTGGGAATGAACTCAGGCCTTCATACTTGAGCAACAAGCACTCTACCTCCTGAGCCACCTTCCCAGCTCAAAAGGAGATTTGAAAGATGGATTTAAACACAGACGTTAATAGAAAGGATAGAAAGAATGGCACACCCGGAATCATTAACTTGGGGTTCTCAGAGGAAAGTCACTTCTTGGATTTTTTTTTTATTTTTGAAGAACATGACACAATTTAAGATGTGTTAAAGGTGTAGAAAAACATCAGGTGTTAAGGAGGACACTCATGTTCCTTTAGACTATTTGTGGCTAAACTCAGTGCCTGAAGAACAAAGATAGAGACTTTAAAAGCTTAGAGTAAAGCACTGGATTTGAATTTGTAAACTGACATTTCCTCAAATAGCATAAACTTAATTTTTAGTGTTTGCTTTGTTTGTTGAGACAAGGTGTCACTTAGGTAACCATTGGTCTGGACCTTGCTGTGTAGTGTGAGTGGCCTTGAAAATTGCTGTGATCTTCCTTCTTCTGCCTTTTTTTGTTTGTTTTTCATGAATGAAGTCATGTAAGATTGGCTTGATTTGAGCTCTGAACAGGGCAAAACAATTACTGATGTCCTGTCTGTCTACCAGTACTACCAATTCATTTATAAGGTTGATTCTTCTGCCTTGCCAAGGATCCAAGTTGCATCATAAGTTAAGATCCAGATGGTTGTCAGGAGCCTACTTTTTATTTTCCATTTTTTTGCTAGGGTACTTTTCATGTGACACCTATTCTGTGGGGTTTCTTTCACTCTCTACAGCATTCCTTCCTTCCTTTTTTGTTTTTAACCCCAAAGAGTCAGGCACCCGAAACTAGCTACTAGCCAAGGGGGACCTTAAACTCCTACCTCTGGCTTTTTCTTCCAAGGCTGGGAATTTCAGTGAAAACCCCTAGTCCTAGTTTATTTGGTGCTGAGGATTTAGCCCAGGGCTTCATAATGCCAGGCAAATGCACTATCAACTGCATCACATTCCCAGACATTTTATTATTTTTTTATTTATTTATTTATTTAATTTATTTATTATTTATTTGAGACAAACTCTCATGCTAAAGCCCAGGTTGGCCTCAAATTATTAAGTCCTGCCCCGTTCTCATAAGGGAAGGTATTTCAGGCATAAAAGTCAACAAGGTCACCTGTTTTTTATTTTTTTTATTTATTTATACACAGTTCTTGTGGTCAGAAAAACTGTATCTTTTTTTTTTTTTTTTTTTTGAGACAGGGTTTCTCTGTGTATCCTTGTATCCTTGGCTGTCCAGGAAAATCAGTCCCGACTAGGCTGACTTGGAACTCAGAGATCCACCTGCCTCTGGGCCCCTGCCCCTCTGCCTCCTGAGTAGCTGGGATTAAAGGTCTATGCACCCACTGCTAGGCTGGAAAAGCTATATCTTAAAACAATTTTTGTTGTTTTACTTTGGTTTTGGTTTCTTGGGGCAAACGTCTTTTAAATATAGAGCTCTGGCTGTCCTGGAACTTACTATGTGACCAGGCTGGCCCCAAAAAGCATAGAGATCTGCCTGTCTCTGCCACCAAGTTCTGTGATTAAAGGCATCCCTACCTGTTTTGTTTTTGAAACAAAAGTTGGAGTTTATTAAAAGGGGATTTTTTTTTTTTTGAGTGTGAGTGTGTGTGCCTGTGCACAGATGAAAGTGTTGGGACATGTATGTGCCCACATATGTAGAGGCCAGAGAGGTATTGTTAATCAGGATATATGCACTATGTTTTGAGCCTGGGACTTGCTAATTAGGCTAGGCTGGCTGGCTGGCCAGTGAGCCCAGGGATCCAGGTATCTCTGCCTCCTCAGTCCTGGATTACAAACCCCCAAGCAAACCTTTGTCACCAAGTTAGGCTTTTCATGTAGGCCCTGGGAATGAACTCAGGCCTTCATACTTGAGCAACAAGCACTCTACCTCCTGAGCCACCTTCCCAGCCTCAAAAGGAGATTTGAAAGATGGATTTAAACACAGACTTTAATAGAAAGAGAGAAAGAATAGGCACACCCGGAATCATAAACTTGGGCTTCTCAGAGGAAAGTCACTTCTTGGATTTTTTTTATTTTTTGAAGACATGACCACAATTTAAGATGTGTTAAAGGTGTAGAAAAACATCAGAGTGTTAAGGAGGACACTCATGTTCCTTTGACTATTTGTGGCTAAACTCAGTGCCTGAAGAACAAAGATAGAGACTTTAAAAGCTTAGAGTAAAGCACTGGATTTGAATTTGTAAACTGACATTTCCTCAAATAGCATAAACTTAATTTTAGTGTTTGCTTTGTTTGTTGAGACAAGGTGTCACTTAGGTAACCATTCTGGTCTGGACCTTGCTGTGTAGATGTGATGGCCTTGAAATTGCTGTATCTCCTTCTTCTGCCTTTTTGTTGTTTCAAATGAATCATGTAAGATTGCTTGATTTGAGCTCTGAACAGGCAAAACAATACTGATCTCCTGTCTGTCTACCAGTACTACCAAATTTTCAGGTTATTCTTCTGCCTCCAGGATCCATTATCATGAAGTAGATCGATGGTTGAGGGCTATTTATATTTCCTCCATTAAACGTAAAAGCAAGCAAATTAAACTTATACAAACTTGTCGCTGCCGCTAGGGAAGGTAAAGCGGTGACGGCGGCCGCGAGAGTGGAGGCTTCCCCGATAGAGGTGGGGGACTCGGCAGGGTGAGTAGTTGCGTCCGCCCGTCAGGCCGTCTCATGTTGGCCGTGTGTCCACTACCTTGTCTTTAGAGAGGGAACTCAGTCGGTCCACTTCGGAGGGTGACAGAAGGGGTAACAGTGCCGGTCCCTGCACAACGGGGAGACACAGTGAGGGCGTCCCAAGCTGGAGTCTCCCTTGGCGATCCACCACGAGTCTCTAGGGTCTTCCCGGAAGGGCTGGGGCTGGAATTTTTGGTGCTAGGAGACAGAGGGGGCTGTGCTAGACGTATGGCAGGTCGAGGTCGGACCCCGTGGGGCTCCCCTTTGCTGCAGGTCTGCGGTGTCCCCACCCCGCCGCCCCCGTGGCCAGGGCTCTCTGGGCTTGCGGCGAGGGAAGCCCTTTTCCGCTAGCGCCAAGGAGGGCCCCCGAACCCCCCGCCCAAGTTCCCAGAGAGCCCGGGACCCGCCGGCAGCTGCGACTCGCAGCTCCGGTTCTTCTGACCTTGGCTGCCCGGGAGGGTGGGCGAGCGCCCCGCCTGCAGCCCCGCAGGTTTCTGCCACCTTCCACAGGACAAGTTTCAGGCGTTACTGTGAAGTTCACGGCTGGCGTGCTGGCAGAGAAGCAGAAATTGACCTCTTCTCAGACCTTCCTACCCTTTGGACCTTCATAGAAACTGAATCCTGGGGTTTGGAACCATCTGCCAGAACGAACAGGTCCTTCTCGCACTGACACGGATTTTTGTGTGTGTGCGTGTGTGTGTGTTGTGTGTGTGTGTGTGTGTGCCCACGTTGGGGTAAAAAATAACCTGGGCATATTTCAATGTAAAAGCAGATCTTTCTTGGGGTTTTGTTTTTTCGCTTCACTTGAGTTAGGCATGGCACAGATGCTTGGATAAGAAAAGCCTGACCTTAGTATCTCTACAGACAGACTAGAAGGATGCTGTGATATTTAAATAGTTGCAGATCAGTATTCAGTTAACACAATTATTTTTAATTGGCTGAAATTTAACCTGATTTTAGAAAGTATTGACACAGAATAATTTCTTTCCGCGAATCTGATTTAGGCTTGTTTGAACGTAATGGTTATGTAGGCAGTATAAAAGATTACACAAATTAATTTGTCTGAGAGCATTTGACTGAAAAAAAAAGAAGGCATAAATATGTATAGAATATAGGATTAGGGTTTTAGGTAACATCTGCTGGAACACTTCCAGCTTGTTTGTTTCTTGCTGTAGGGTTACAAAAAAAGACATTTTTACTGAGACACTTTGGAATTACAGACTGCATAACATTTAGATGTGAATTCGTTTTTAATTCCTCTAAGTATATTAAAATATTTTCGTAAAATGCAAAAAGGGTGTGTTTTCTTATCCCTGTATATCTGGTGTTGAAAGGGGGAGTATGATCTTACATTTAACAACCCAACTAGGATTCATTAATAATAAAAACGTAAAGGCCTCCATCTTTCCGAGAATGGAGATTTAAGTACCTAGCAAGCCTTTTTCTTATTAAAAGTACTATTTTAGGTTGGAGCATTTTTGGCGTTGACGCTGGAATGGGAGTAAGGAAGCCTGCAGCAGTATTACCAGTTTGACACCACCAGTGGGTGTTTCTGTTGACAAACGCCTAGAGGAGAGCATTTGGAAAGGAAATCTTTTTTGGGTGGTGGGATGGGGTGGGGTAAGGAGGGTAGGTGAGGGGAGAAGGAGACAGAAAAGAGAAGCTGTAAAAGCCAAAGCTGCCAACACTGTGTATGCTGGGCTTTGCACAAGTACAGGGAACCTAATTAGGGAGAAAAATACCATTTGGCTACATTAAAGAATAGAACTCCAAAAGAGGCATACTAAATAAAGTTAACCATTCCAAGAGTGTTTAATAATCCGCCATTTCTGAATACTTGGGAAGAGGGCTTCTCTTTTGGAAAGGGCATCAAATTCTTTTGAATTGACTTGCCTTTTAAACATAGCATAGTGGTTCATTTGTTAGGTAGAAATAGAAACAGTTTACTGTCCTCATTGTGTGGATTTAGCATAGCTTCTAAGCCTATTTTTTTTATAATAAAAAGAACTTGGTATATTAGAAAAATACTCAGAAATAAAATTTCTTCCCTAGGGAGCATTACTTTTATTACTGCTTAGTCTTATATTAATGGTTTAGGGATTTTTTAAGCACCCCTGTCAGGGTTCTGATTTTGTTGTGGTTTATGCAAGGGTCTTGGAGTTACTTAAATCAGAGATGTAGCTAGTGTGCTCCCTAAGGTCCTAAGATGATTTTTTTTCTTTTTTGGGAAAGGTTTCCATTGAGAGAAATTGCAGGGCCATCTCTCATATAAATGAATAATAGAAGGTTGGCTGATTGTGAATTAAATGTATTCTGTTCCAGATAGTCTACATTTGAGAAGAACCAGACTTTATGTGGCATTTTCTGTTTTGAAGGTGTAGTATTCTTACACTACAAACCTTCAATACAGAGGTGGAGAAATTTCTCTAAGTATGCATTTTCCCCCAACCTGCTCCTCCACAGTGGCTAAGGTTCTATGAGAGATTCTCAGCCACAGTTGCATTGTTGAAAATGACAGCAGCTCCTTTTGTAGGAAGTTAGCTTTTCAGGATGATTTACATTTCGGTTTACTTTATAATAGAACATTGAGCTACAGCTGAGAAATAAGCTTGTAGGAAATTTATAAAGTTGGGGAATATTTTCTTATGTGTTAGCATTTTCACCCTTTTTCTTCTTCCATTTTGACAGCATTGGTGGTTATCATCTTCATTTTAATAGGATTTTAATGTTTGAAGATGTGTTAATACGGAATTTTATTTTTGGCAGTTAGTGTGAGGGTATGATACTCTAGTATAACAAATTGATGTCAAATAATAACATGAGTCGTTTAAAATGAACAAAGCAATCCACGTGCATAGATCCAAAATAGGAGGGAGATCTTTTATATAACCCTTTAGTACAAAACCAGCAAGATTTGAAATATTTTGTTGTTTTCTGATTAGAAAGGACTATCTACTCAGAATCAGATAATTTTAGATCCTAAAGTTTTATTTTTGGCAACATCAAGTTCCTTGACAGAGAAGAAGATAAAATGTCAAAAGTCATTCACCATCTGATAATTGTGTCAGGTGGACCACATATTTCAACTTAAGAAAAAAAACCCTCAAAACCAAGACAGTAGAACTGGAGCTGTAACTCAGAAGCGGGGTACATGGCCTTGAATTGGCTCCCTGGCACCAGAGGCGAGTGGGATGGTAGTCTGCATTTAAGCTCTCTGTATGAGGATCCACGTAGCTTTCAATCTTAAAATCTTTCCTTTTTGTGTTTTCATTTTTTAATAATTCACAATTTTAACATTTAGATTTTTTTTTTTTTGAGATAGGGTCGGTCTCATTTTTAATTCAGGCTTTCTTGGAATTAACAGTGTAGCCCAAAGTGGCCTGGAACTTGTGACAATCCTCCTGCCTCAGCTTCGCAGGTGCTGGGATTAGCAGAATGAGATACTATGTTTGATCTAGATCTAACATTTTGGTAATTGTTTTTTATAAATTTTCCTTTATATTGGGCAGTGCATGCAACACATATCGAGTATCATTTCTCATTTGAGTTTATACAGTTCTTCATGTGGAGATAGGAATTTGGGAAGCAATTCTATCAGTGGATATGAAAACTGAGAGTTTCTACCTACAGAGATATTTAACATTTAAACATTTCAGATTTGGGAATTAACAGAAAATTATTTGTTGGATTAAAAAGACCCGGCTCTTGGAATTCAACATTTTGAATTAAGCCTTTTTACTTAAAGACATTTGTTTGCGGGGTAGTTCTTATCAGAGTCATGTTTTGGGTGCAATCTCTTTTTTGTCTAGTCTACTCTGTAATTTTCATAATGTTCCATTCATTGACCATTACTGAATCACATGTGCTGTGGCAAATTATTTATTCACGTGCATGCATGTGTGCTCACAGCCTTTCTCCAAGGTAGATGTATTCCTTATTTCTTATATACACGTCAGACAGGCTCAGAAATAATTTGCACATATTAGCTAGCTAGTCAGCAGAAGAGGCAAAATTGCCATACAAACCGGTCTGACTTGAAATTGTGCTTTTCAGAGCTCTGCTTTCTGCTTCTTTTTAAAGAGCGAGGTTCCTAAAGCTTGTTTTGAATTCATTCTCTACATTGTGCCTGGAGAGTCCTGGAGGTATAAATTTGCTTCCTGGGTTGATGGGCCTCATTGGCAAGGCTGCCTGGACTTTTGTGACATGGTGGACTGGACTAGATCCATCAAGACTGCTGGTTAGGACAACCAGAAGTATAGACTTTTGGCAAGTACAGCTTCATTGGTTTGAGTCTTTCACAAATGAAAGTTGTACATATAATCATGTATGTCCAAAATGAGATAATTGTTTCAATCATATATGTCCAAGAAGAGATAATTGTTTCTAGTTAAATACTTGGTGCGTCATGTTTCTGCATATTCATTATAGGCTTATACTGGCTGATTAAATTTACTATAGTAATAAAGACTATGAAGATATCCTTTGAATTCAGTTTTGTCTTTGTAGGTGTGTTGCTAGGGATCAAGCCCAGGGTATTTCACATTCTAGGCAAGTCCTCTACTGTTAACTATATTCCTAATAGTATCCTCCTAATCCCACTTTTCTTCCCAGTAAAGGCTCTCACTGGGCTACGAGGTAGGCCTTGAACTCACCTTTTGTATTCTAGGCAAGACTTGTGTTGTGGATAACCTTAGCCTTGTATTTTATAGGTTTTAATTGGACAGAAGGTTTACAAGACGTCACCTGTGTACAGATTCAATCATCCTCTGCAGCCCCTCCCAAAAGGGTGGAACTAGGATCAAAATACAAGGCTGAGGCTATCCACAACATTTCCCCCTTTTTGTCCAATTAATAATAAGTAATAACAGACTTGAACAATCTTTTCCTGTCTTGATGAAGAATTCTGCCTGGAATGGCAATTTACAGGCCTGAACTTCCAGGCCTGGCTAGATATACTCTTGAAGTGGCAGCTGTTGTAATTTTCAGATGGATATCTTTTCAGTAATTATAATGACTTAAGTAAAATAAAATTGAGAGGTAAAGTTTAGAGAGGTACAGTGTTCTTGTTTCTTTTCTTAAAAGATTTATTTATTTTATGTATATGAGTACACTGTAGCTGTCTTCAGACACACCAGAAGAGGGCATTGGATCCCACTACAGATGGTTGTGAGCCACCATGTGGTTGCTGGGAATTGAACTCAGGACCTCTGGAAGAGCAGTCAGTGCTCTTAACCACTAAGCCATCTCTCCAGCCCTAGTTCTTGTTTCTTAAATTTTTTTAAAAAATTTATGTGTATGTGCATGTGGATATCCAAGAGGGATTCTCTGGAGCTGAAGTTATAGGAAGTTTTGAACTGCCTGATATGGTGCTGGGAATTGAACTCTGGCTTTCTGGAAGAACAGAACAGCAAGCCCTCCCAACCACAGATACATTTCTCTGCACCCCCCTTCATTCTTGTATCTTAATACATAGAGATTGAACTCTAATGAAATGTTTTCTCCTGAAAGCAGAATTGTGGGGCTGAGTTGTAGGCCTTTCAGTGGAGTGCTTGTCTAACTTTCACAAAGCCCTGTGTTGGATCCTTAGCACCAAATAAACAGGAGGTGGTAGAGAGATCTGTAATCTCTAGCATTCAGGAAGCCCCAAGTTCTAGCCCTCCATAAACTGTGTGTGGTGGCACATGCCTGTAATCTTAGCACTTGGGAAACAGGAAGAATAGATAATCAAGGTCATTTTTGGCTATGCAGTGAGTTCAAAGTCAGCCATAAGATGCTATCTTTTTTTTTTAAAAAAAAGGTAGTTTTCTACTTAATACTTTGTGGTGGTTGTAGTGGTAGTAGTAGTGATGATGATGATGATGATGATGATGAAGAAGAAGAAGAGGAGGAGGAGGAGGAGGAAGAGGAAGAGGAGAAAGATGATGATTTTTCTTTACATTTTTATTACATTTGTATCTTTTGTGTGTAGGTGTGGCTGGTCATCCACATTCAGTGGCACTTGTGTGGAGGTCAGAGTATAACTTTGCAGAAGTCTATAATCTCCTTCCACCATATGGGGCTCAGGGATTGAACTCAGGTGATAAGATGTGGTGGCCAGTATCTTCACAGGCTGAGCCATATTGCCAGCCCTATTATTTTTAAAGCAAGACAGCCAAACTGTTAAGGATTAGTTTGAAAAAAATACTTACAAGTTCCTGTGAAAGAAGAGAAGAAGAAAAGAACATACCATCTTTGTTTTTCTGTCAATAAAAATATTTTTTTGTCATTTAGTGATGGATATTATAGAGTCTCAGGACCAGAAATCTTTTTGGCCAGATTAGAGGGATGTTATGGATAGATGGAGCCTGGAAAATAATTGTTGATTTCTGTACAAAGTACAGCTTTCCAATATACAGTTTAACACTTGTTTTTGAACAACTATCTCAATGCGTAGCCCTGGCTTGCCTGGAACTTACTGTGTAGACCAGGCTGGCCTTGAACTCACAAAGATCCACCTGCCTCTGCCTCTCTAGTCCTGGGATTAAAGATGTGCACTGCCACCTCCAGCAACAGTATCTTTTATTTAAAAAGTTTACTAATCATTCTTTAATAAATTTATGGAGATTTATAGCCACTACTATCAATTTTCAGAATATTTTAATCATTCTAAAAAAATTCTTGAAACATAGTTTTTGAAACCCTGTTTATCTGCTTCAACTAGGTCTCTTAGCCATCAGACACCAGCAATATCTTATAAGATGTCTTTCAAATATAATTTTTTACACATGTCATAATTTTTGTGTTTCATTTTTTTTTAATTTGGGGTGTGTGTGTCTGTGTGTACATGCATATGTGAACATGCATGTGAAGGTCGGAGGACAACTTTCAGGAATCAATTCTCTTCTTCCAGTATGTAGGACTTGAGAATTAAACTCCTTAAGGTTAGTGGCAAAATACCTTTCTTACTGAGCCACCTATCAGACCAGTTTCAAGTTTTTACCTGACCACAATTCTTAGTAAACTATGAAGAATCATACTACAAATGACACAAGTTACCTTGTGTTTATGGTTTTATGCTGATCATAAATTCTGTAGCTAAAGCTGACCTTTAAGTCCTTTTCTCCTGAGTATTGGGGGTACAGATGTGCACTTCCTATTTATGTGATGTTGGAGATCAAATCTGGAGCCTCAAACAAGCCAGGCAAACATTCTACCTAAATGAGTCACATTCCCAGTCCTGGTTTCATCTTTTTGTAAAGCTAGCAAATAAAATAACATTGTTCTTAGTGATATATTAGAAACACATAGAAAAGAAATCATGGGAAAAAATCATAGGATTATTGCATAAGGAAAACTCACTTTCAAATATAAGACTATGGGCAGAACAATTGGTTTTCTTTATACTGAGCTAGTGCCATTGTGCTGTTACTATTTGATCTCTTATTTGAGCTCTAATTGTTCTAGACCCTTAAAAGTGCCAGGCAAGTAAATCATTTACTCTGTATGGTAGGTTGTATCTGGATGTGTAATAATAATGCTGGTCTGGTATTAATAGATTATTGTCAATTTAGTCATAACTGTTTGAAATAGTTTCTAATTTGTAACAGTTATGAATACATTTCTTTTTGTTATTTTTATATTCTTTCTAAGAGAGAGACCCATATCAAATAGTAACAGTTGGAAATACATTTTTTATTTGTTTATATGTGGGTTCTTGAGTGTACCCTATTTGTACAGTGGCTGCAGAATCCAGAAGAGAGCATCAGATCCCCTAGAACTAGAGTTGCAAGCAGCTGGGAGTCACCTGATGTAGGTGCTGGAAAAGGAACCTGGGTCCTCTGTAAGGGTATGAAGTATTCTTAACCATTATACCATTTCTCTAGCACTGCAATAACTTTAGATAAATAGTAGTTTTTGATAGCAAGAAAACAGGTTTCTGGGAGCTAATAAAACAGTCTTTTGTTTTTAAAATTTGTGTTTTATTTTTTAATTGTGTGTGTATGTGTGTACATGTACACATGTGTGTATGTATGTCAGTTCATGAGTATAGATGCCCAAGAAAGCCAGAAGAATTGAATCTCTCAGAACTAGAATGTAGGTGCAGAGAAGTGAATCCATGTTCTGTGTAAGAGTGTATTCTCTCTTAACAACTAAGCTGCTTCTCCAGCCCTCATTTATTTGTTTATTATAAGTACATTAATATTTATAAATATTTTGTGTACCTGCGTATATTCATACACATATACATGGAATGAGTAGAAGTCAAACAACAGTTTTCAGGGGTTGGTTCTTCATTATACTTGTGTGGGTTGTCAGACTTGGCCGAAAGCACTTATTCTAGGGAAGTTGCAGTTACAGATCTTTGTATTATGTCTAAAGAGTAGGTTCTTGGCAAAATGAGATTAAGTTTCATATTAAACATATAGGAAGTTATGATCAATAAAAAATGGTAATATATGTGATAAATGGGGCTAGGGAGATGCGTTCATTGGTAAAATACTTGCCATGTGTGTGTCAGGATCTGAGGTCAGTCCCTAGCGCTCATATTAAAAAAAAATGAAGTCAATCGTATTTTTTTGTTGTTCTCATAATGTTTTGTGTGGGCTTATTTATGTATGTATTTATTTGTTTTTTACTGTACAGGTCTTTTGGTTTCTGATTTTGTTCTTAGGGGTTTACTGTGTGTTTGAATGTGTGTGTCTCTGTGCCACTATATAGACTTTTTGGCTCTTTTTTCTGTTTATTTTCCCCTATTCTGGATTTTATTTTATCATTATTTTTTAAATTCGTGTTTTCTAATGCATGAGAGAAAGAAAGGTGTGAAGTGGTTTAGAGTTGGGGAAGAGCTTCAGGAGAGGAGAGTATAATCAGAATATATTGTGTGAAAAAAATCTTTTTTTCCCTTTATTTATTCACTGTACATCATGATTGCAGTCCCCTCCTTTCTCTCCTCCCAGTTCCATCCTCACACCTCCTCCCCCATTGTCCCCTTCCCTTCTCCTCTAAGATGATAGGAACCCATCCTGGCACATCAAGAGCATCCTCTTCCACTGAGGCCCAACAAAGCAGCCCAGTTAGGAGAAGGGGATCAAAAGGGAGGCAACAGAGTCAAGTCCCTGCCCTAATAGTTAGGGAACCCACATGGAGACCATGATGCAGATCTGTTACATATGTGTAGGGGGGCTAGGTCCAGCCCCTGCACACTCTTTGATTCCTGGTTAAGTCACTGTGAGCCCCCATTGGCCTGGGTTAGTTTACTCTGTAGGTCTTCTCTTGCTGTCTTTGACCTCTCTGGCTCCCACAATCCTTCCTCCCACTCTTCTATAAGCCTCCCCAACCTCCATCCAATGTTTGGCTGAGTCTCTGCATCTCTTTCCATTGGCAGCTGGGTGGAAGCTCTCAGAGGACAGTTACGCTAGGCTCCTGTCTGCAAGCATGGCATAGTATCATTAATAGTGTCAGGGGTTGGCTCTCTCCCATGGTATGGGTCTCAAGTTGGGCCAGTCATTGAATGGCTGTTCCCTCAGTCTCTGCTCCATCTTCATCCCTGTGTATCTTGTAGGCAGGGCAGATTTTGGGTTGAAGTTTAGTGGATGGTTTGCTGTCAGACAAGTCAATCCCAGATGTTTGTGGGCCAGCTAGTCAGGCCGAATCAATGTCTCCAAATTCATTAAGAGACTTTGTTAAGTGCAAAATGGTAGAGAAAGTCACCAGATATTGACCTCTGGTTTTCATATAAATGTGAATACTCAAGTACACACATGTGCACATAAGAACATGTACATATACATACATCCTGTCCTCCACAAAATGGTGATAAATAATAGCTGAAGAAAACTTGTTGGATTGGGTTTGCTGAATTACCCTGATGTTGGCTAACTGTAGAAACTAGTTCCCTGAGAAGTAGAATCTTAAAGACATTGTCAGAGTTGGTTCAGAAGAGAATACCCTAGAATTTATCCACATTCCCAGATACTCCATTCTGGCTCATCAGGTTCTTGTGGGACAGACAGACTTTAATTGCTAGTAATAATTAATAATATTACAACTAAATTCAAATTTCAAGTTGTACAATACATACACAAAAATAGTTTTCTTTATTTTCATTTGAAGCAGAGTTGGAGTTTATTAAAAGGGATTTATTTTTATGTGTATGGTTGTTTTATTTACTGCTATGTCTGTGCACTGCATGCATATTTGTGGAGACCAGCAAAGGATGTCAGATCCCCTGAAACTGGAGTTGCAGATGGTTACCAGCTGTCATGTGGTGCTGGGATTGGCACCCTGGTCCTCCGGAAGTAGCCAGTGCTCTTAACTGCCGAGCTCTTCTCCAGTCCCCAAATGTATTTTTAAACATAGATTTAAGTGTGGTGGTAGTTATGATGATTGTGGTTGTGGTTTTGGGTGGCAGGTGTGTAGGGGAATGGTTAATAGACATATATGTGGTTAATCGAAAGGTTAATATAAAAATTAAGATATGCTTGAGCAAAGTCGTGGGCTTCTCAAGGGAGTGTCAGTGAAAAGGCCATTCTTAATTGTGCTTATTGAAATTGATTGACGTAAACAAAAGTTAATTTTGTGCAATTTGGAATTTCATACTGCATCAGTTCTTTATAGAACAATCTATCTTACATCCTGAGATCTGTTTTTGCTTCATTTAACAAATACTTAATGAGTAACTACTGTGGCCCTGCCCTCTAATTAAGCGTTTAGTATTGAGATGAAGACAGAGGAGGGAGGAAGTCACCTATGGGAACAAATAACATGGTTAAGGTAGATAATCTATTCTGAGGGTTGATAGGAAGACCAGGTTGAGGTAACTTTTCAGTGAATTTTAAGGAGAAGAAGGGTTGCCTTAATTGGAAATAAGCTTTTCAAAAGAGTGGGTGCAAATGCCCTGAGGCAAGGTATGAGTTAGAGACTTGTGAGAAACAAAACCTTTGAATCCTAGTGTGTGTGTGTGTGGTGTGTGTGTGTGTGTGTGTGTGATTTAATAGTTAAATGGGTAAAACTAGAAAGGAGACCTGGAGATAAAAAGAGGGACTGAGGATCGGGCCATGGAAGGCGAAAGGACAAATGTGACTTGAGATCTGAAAGGAGAGTAGAGAAAATGTAAAGAGGGGTAGGGGGAGGAGGGAAGATAGAGGGAGAAGAGAATATGCTTAAAAAAACATTGCTTTGAAAATGTCATAAAATGAGGGACTGGAGAGATGGTTCATTAGTTAAGAGTACATACTGCTCAAGTTCAGTTCCCAGCATCCATGTCAGGTAGCTCACAACAACCTGTAACTCTATCACCAGGGATCCCATCCTTTCTTCTGGAATGCTGGGCACTCATGTTCACACACTCCATTGTATATA
The DNA here is from genome assembly GCA_021653895.1 of Mastomys natalensis. Classification (NCBI taxonomy): domain Eukaryota; kingdom Metazoa; phylum Chordata; class Mammalia; order Rodentia; family Muridae; genus Mastomys; species Mastomys natalensis. The sequence goes on from JAJTUV010003240.1 coordinate 104,930, forward strand.
ATTAAAAATAAAATTAAAAACATCTCAAAAGAAATTGCCATAATGCTATCTAATGTCCTTGTGTGCTATTTTTTGTTGGATTTATTTTATATGTATGCTTGGTTTTTGCCTGTATGTATATATATATATATATCCACCACAAGTCTGCCTGGTGCCAGCAGAGGGCAGAAGAGGGTGTCAGATCCCCTGGAACTGGAGTTACAGATGGTTCTGAGTCACCATGTTGGTACTAGAAATGTAGTCCAGGTCCCCTGCAAGATCAACAAGTGCCCTTAACTGTTATGCCATGTCTCCAGCCCCTTGTATGCTAGTTACAAATAATGTTAAGAAGAAAGAATTCTAAAATGGCTAGAAAGGAGGAAAGACAAAGAGAGCAGAAGGCGGCAGCAGTCAGTAGTAGCCCAGTAACCCCACTGGTTTTACCCCTGTCTCCTGGGGAACTATCGGAGACTTTAATCAGGAGTGCCCTGTGAAATAGGGTGCTGTAATCAAACGAAGAATTTCAGTTTACTGGAATCTTGATAGTTTGTTCAAAAGGTTATAATTGCTGCAAGGTAAAATATTCTTCACATCTCATTACAATGTTGCAACTGCTTTCTGGATTGATGGTCATCTATGGTACCCTTTTTATTGTTTTTCTAGAAACTACCTGTACTTTTCCCAAGATTCCTTTTCTCCTTCACCATGCTGTTAACCTTATATAGCAATGCCATTTCTATTTATAACTGAACTAAAATATTTTTTTTCTAATGGTTTCACTTTTCCTTATTTAAACTTAAAACTCTGCTGGTTCTCCCTCATCCCATTTATCTGCTGAAGTTATTTAATGTCTTGATAAAACATTTTATTAAATATCAACATTACATTTGAATTGTTCATTTGTCTCTCCAAATACATTTTGGATCTGGTTTAATATTTCTCAACCTATGTGCCATTTCTTTCCTGATTTCTAATATTTTATGTGTACTTACAGTGTCTTTAGGTAATTTTGCTAATACAGTTTAGGGACATCAGACTTCAGGAAGCATACCATTTCAAATCTCGTTTGTTTGTTTGTTTGTTTGGTGACCTTGTCTTTTATATTAAACTATTCTGTGTCAGACTTTTATTCTTCTTTACTTTCTCTGTGTAAACACATGTGTCACTATATGATATAAGCCAGAGGAGAATGTTTGGAATCCTGTTCTGTTACTCTCCATCTATTATCTTTGTGTGGCTGGCCAGTACCCCTAAACCAATCCTCTTGTCTGATCCCAGATCCTCGGCAACAAGGAAGTTAGGGACATGAGGACCACACCTGGCTTTTTTACACAAGTGCTGGATATCTGAACTTAGGTTTTATGCTCTTAACCCTCTTAGCCATCCAGCCTGTGTGTCAGACTTTTTGTGTTCAGATTAACTTACATGTCCTAATGCTCTGCAGAGGTGCCTATTTTGAATATTCAGATTAGTTTATTCTCCTACAGTAAGTATTCTAGCACGTTTAGGAGATGTTTGTTTAGACCAAGTCTCAAGTAGCCTATGTTTTAGTAGAGGGTGATTTTGAATTAGAGGTGTGTGCCACCATGCCAGACACCATGCAAAAATTTTGTTTGCCTTGCTGAGCGCATGGGGTTCAGGTCTTCATTGGTTTAGAATTGCTAGCTCCTACCTGTTTTGAATGCTGCTTTTGCTCCTATACCTATGGAAAGAATAATCACAGCATCATCACCTTCTTCTTCCATGATTTCCTATACAACCTACCTTTCGATGTCGCCTTTAACTTATCGTACTTTCAGCATCGGTTCTTAGGCTTTATTGAACTGTCCAGTACCTGTGCAGTTTGCCTGCCTGCCCTCCCTCCCTTCCTCTCTACTTGACTGGTGGCCCTTCCTTGCTCCCTTTTCATGGTGATTGAGTTAAGAGTTTGAAAATGGTTTATGTCAATATTTTTTTCAGTTTCATCCAGGCCAGGGTATGCACTTGATAATAATTGCCTCTTTTCCAAATTAAGAGTGTGAAGCCAAAGTTTTTGTCCTAGTGGTTTCTCCAGAGTTAATGCCCTTGATTTAGAAGTATGTTTTGAAGTCTTGTCTATTTCTATGTGTGCAGTGTTGGTAAAGGAAATTGATACTTTCTTGGCTGACCTTGTGCTAGGGTAACAGTTATGTCGAGTGTCATTGTTACTTTTCAGGCCACTGAGAGAATGTTGACATCAATATAAGCAATGGTGATGATGTTCTGTAAGCCAGCAGAAGAGGCCAAATGCAGGACTAAAACACTGGGTAATAGCACATTCAAATGGAAAAGCAGGGTACAAGTGGCCAAGGCAGACTTCAGGCAAAATAAAGGGGCAAAGAGTGGTTTCAGACTAGGTAAAAAGAATCTTAAGAGAGGCCTAGAAATGTCAGGTAAAAGGAATGGGCCTTAAGAAGGCATATTCAAGACATGGGTCTACAAATAGGCTATGTAAACCTATGAGAATTGTAAAAATAACAATAACAAAGATGTGAATTCATGTATTGCATGCCTCACATTGTCCTGGGATTTTGGTTTTCTTTCATTATGGCCCATAAGAATGTATGAATGTCAAAACTAGTAGTTTAAATAGTCTTAGGAAGATGGACGAGTGGTATTTGTTATGAGCTGTAAACTCTGTGATGGCATGGTGTAGGCTCAGCATGTGGCACGTAGGAAATGCTTAGTAGACAATTTTCCTGTGAAAGATTTCTCTTTTCTGCCACAAAAAAATGGGAGTCTCATGCCAGTACCTTCTTGTTGGGTGTTCTCTATATTAGTACTTATCTAGTGAATTTCCCTTTCAGTTCAACCTGTAGAAATGTGCTATCCTTGGCCCCACATTGGTACATGAATAGGTGCTGATGGCTCCCTATGGGGAGCTACAAACTTTTCTGCCAGTGTTAATAGTACAGTGGATGATTGAGCATGGGGGGAGGTACTGTTGGAGAGAGATACCGGGAAGCAGGACAGTGATTGGGATGTAAAGTGAATATAAAAAATAATATAGTATTTTCAGATGACCTGGATGGACAGCAAAGGAATCAAATCCCTTAAAGAAAAATTCATTGACTTGATACAATAAATAATTTTATACATTAAAAAAGAACCCTTTACACGGTTAAAAATATATATAGTAGATTAGAAGGCCAAAGCTAAAATGAAGTTTTTTCATGATCTATTCTACCGGTTAATGTAATTGCAGAGTCCTTGTTCATAATAATCTCTCTGACCTCATCTCTCTCTCCCTTTCTCCTCTCCTTCTCTCCTTCTTCTGCCTTTATCGTCCTTTACCTTCCTCTTTCTACTCCTTTAGCATCAAGCAAAACTGTCATTTTTGGAACATGTTGCTTATTTATCAAGTGTCTTCACATGCCCCTAGGCTACTAGTTAGGTCTTTTAGACTGGCACACTAGCTTTAAATGTGTTACCACACTGAGGTAAAATAAACACTGTCACATAAAATCCTTCTGGGAATGCAGTAAGTTAACCAAAGAATTAATTTGCCGTGATATAAATTAGGTAGATGGCTTCTGCCATTTTTGGATTGTTCCAATGGTTTTAAACATCCTTTCTACCTTTGAATTAATTTATGGCCCCTACTTTGCTGGAAAATGTGTACCCTCAGCCTCTCTTACTGGGGTACAGGGTTGTGACATAAGTTTGACAAGAATGTTACATACTAGAGACTTGGGCACAGAGTCAGCATTGTATAATGGTGACCATACTGGACTAATATCCTGTAAATCATGTTGATAGAGGGCTTTGCTTTTTAAAAAAATACTGACTTTTAAAAATGTTTGTGTATGCATGTGTGGCCATGTGAGTTTGTGTGTATAGTATTCATGCAGGAGCCAGTGGAGGTCAGCAGAGTATATCAGATCCCTGGGAACTGGAATTATAGGCCATCATAAACTGTCATGTCTGTCCTGGGAACCCAACCAGGTGGTTTGCAGGAGCAGTAAGAGCTCTTATAATCACTGAGCTGTCATCTCTCCAGCACCAGATTTAGAAGGAGTGTTAATGGCAGGGCATTGGAAATTTAGTCTTTGGTGTTACTAAGCAATGGTGGTAACAAAGAAGGAGTATGCAATTTATTATATTTTTTGTGGTTTATCTTCCCTTTCTTGAATTATCGAACATTTGTGGTTAGTTGTCTCTTTTATTTGTTTTGTTTTTGTTGTTTTGTTTTTTATTGGCTATTTTATTTACATTTCAGATGTTATCTCCTTTCCCATTTCCCCCCACCCACCCAGACATCCCCTATCCCATCCCCCCTCCTCCTGCTTCTATGAGGATGTGCCCCCACCCACCCACTACCACCTCCTGGCCCTCGAATTCCCCTACACTGGGGCATCCAGCCTTCATGGGACCAAGGATCTCCCCTCCCACCTATGCCCAACAAGGTCATCCTCCCCCACATATAAAGCTGGAGCCATGGGTCTCTCCCTGTGTGCTCCCAGGGTGGTGGTTTAGACCCTGGGAGCTCTGGTTGGTTGGTATTGTTGCTCTCCTCATGGGGTGGCGAATCCTTTCAGCTCCTTCAGTCTTCTCTCTAACTCCTCCATTGGGAACCCCTTGATCAGTTCAATGGTTAGCTGTGAGCATCTGCCTCTGAATATGTCAGGCTCTGGCAGAGCCTCTCAGGAGACAGCTGTATCAGGTTCCTGTCAGCATGTGTGGTTAGATGTCTTATGATCAGTTTTAGCCATTATTTCTTCAGGTTCTTTAGTCCTAGTCTCTTTTCTTTCCATGGATCCTAATTATATCAGGACCTTTGATACTGCCCCACAGATCTTTCCTATTAGGCTCCCCGACCACCATTTTATTCACCCACTTTCAAGGTCACTAATTGTTTCCCTTGGCTGAATTGTTTCTGCTGGGGAACCCATTGAAGCGGACATCTCTCTTAAATGGTAACATTCCATTAGTGGCAGTTTTATTTGATTTGCCTTTACAGTTTCCATTTCTTTGCTGGAATTACCCATCTGATTTTTCATGCTGTTCTTTTTTGGTGTCAGAGCCACCAACATACTGCTTAACAGTATTTAAACTATTCTAGTATCTCTTCCTGTCTGACTCTTTTTTGTTTTGTTTTGTTTTTGAGCATTTGTTTCTTTGTGTTCTCTTTTGCCTTGTGGTTTAACTTTCTTATAATTGTTGGAAGCCTGACTTACTGTGTACAGTACTAAAGGTGGAGGTACATAATTTTTATGTTTTGCATGTGCATGTTTTTCTTTCTGCTAGGCCTTTCATGTTGGGATTTGAGTTAATCCAGTTAAGAGTTGAGCTTCCCCACGGTCATTATAGTTTCCCTCAGAGTACCTTAGGCTTCAAATTTTCTTAGTGATACTTTGTATTAGAGTGGGAGTTAGTCACCTGTTCCATTAAAAAAAATTGAAATCTCCCCTTTGATTTATGCCTTGACAAGTTTCTTTTCTATAGGCTCCTGTTTTCTTTATTTTCTTTTGAATTTTGCTTTACTGTTCCTAGAAGTTCCTTAGCTTGTTGAAATATGGTCTCTGTTTTTCTAATTAAATCTTGGATTTAGTTGAAGTTCCAGGGCCTTGCCCCTCTGACTGTTCTATTGGCCTCTTTGTGGAATACTGTCCTACAAGATACAGCACCCCCCACCCCCTTCCATGAAGCTTTAACCCAGATCTTAAGGATAGGAATGGATAGAGGCAATAACTGCCTTTCTTTCTCTGTTGGACATGGGAATGATGGGAGTGGGGTGCCTTGCTCCTCTGGCACTGCAATTGTACAGCCTACATCATAGGACTGCATCACAATGGGTATCCTCAAAGCTTTTTCCTTTGCCTCAGTGCCTATGGGGTATGGGCAGGGGTTGGTGGCTGGAGGGTCAAGATCCTGCAGAAGATTGGACTCCCCAAACTCTGCAGCCCCCAGAAGTTTTACACTGCACCTTCAGCAAACTACGCCAAGCTCTAACCGACTTTGCCACCTGTTTCAAACCCTCCCTTTTTGCTGTTGACTCATATAGTCTATCTCAGGTAAGCACCAGATTGTCTCCTGACTCTCTGCTTCTTTACTTTTGGAGCCAACTGTTTATCCTTTGTTGGGTCAGAAATTTGGTTACTCTTAAGATTTTAACATACATGTATAGTTAAACCTGAATTTAGTTATTATTCCTATTCTCCTAAATAAGACTGAGATTTTTGAATGGTTATTCTCAACCCTGGTGGCCTCTTCCATGATAATGTTTCTTGAATGTTAATCTTGCTTTAATTAGACTACCTTAAGCCTATAAAATAGTGAATATTTTCTTCAAATTTCTTCACTCGCCATTCTTTATTCACATCCTTTCTTCCTTGTTGGCTCAGTTTCCTTCTGTCAACATATAAATACCAACCCTGCTTTAAGAAAAAGATTCAAATATGAGTAAACATGACCTGAGAACATGAATTCAAGTTACTCTGAATGGTCTGGTCTGCCATGGAAAAGAGAGTAACAGGAGCTTTTATAGTCATAGAAAAGGAGCTTATGAATTGATTGCTTATAAACCATGTAGGTTGGGGGTCCCCAGGTAAGTGAGGGGAAATTGTAAGCCTCGAATATATTTCTTACAATATTGGCATTAGTGCTGAGGGGATGAGGCATGGTAAGCTTAGTGATGTATTTCAAGAGCCTTATCTGAAAGTCAAGAAGTTTTAGGTCACAAAAAGGCTATTAAAAAGGGACAACTAGTAACCCAAAATAATTTTGTTCTTGACCTGAAAGATCCAATTACTCCATAATCTAAGGTCAAGCAATCTGCAAGCTCCCTAATGCACATGCAGCTCCTTCAGAGAACTTCAGATTCTGTCTAAATAGTATTCTTAAGTAGTTCTTTCAGTAGCTGTCCATTAGTAGTAAATTTGTTCTTAATGCGTCTGAAAATGCCCTGACTTAATATTTCTCTTGAATGATTGCTAAATGGCACATAGAATTTCAGGTTGACAAATCTTCCTTCTTCACATTGATACTGTGAGTCTCTTTGTTTTGACAAGCTTTGTTTAATGAGAAGTCTGTAGTTAGTTCACTTGTAGTTTTCCTAGCAGGCACATCAAAATCTTTTCTCTTGGGCCTCCTTTGAAGACCCTTTTGCTTTTGGTTGGCAGTTTTTCTGCACTATCTTATTTTGTTTATTTGTTTTGAGACAGGCTTTCTCTTTCTAATAAAGCCCTGTAAACTCAGTCTGTAGATCAGGCTGGCCTCGAACTCACATAGATCTGTCTGCCTGCACCCCAAGTGCTGGGAGCAAAGATACGCCCAACTCTCTGTACTATCTTTAGCCATAGGTTTACTCTTATTTATCTTGCATTTAGTTCGTGCATTCTATCAGTCTGAAGACTCCTGATAGTCTCAGTTGTATTTGTGGTCTTTAGAAATAGCGTTTCTCTTCCATTTTCACTTTTTGGAGCTATTATTTAGATTCGGAACTTCGTTGTATTCTCTCTCTCTCTCTCTCCTCTTCTCTCTCTCTCTTCTCTCTTTTCTTCTTCTCTCTCTCTCTCTTCTCTCTCTTCTCTCTCTCTCTCTCTCTCTCTCTCTCTGTGTGTGTGTGTATGTATGTCTGGTGTATTTGGGTACAGTGGGGATATATAGAGAGGCAAGAGGATAATGTTGGATATCATTTCCTTGTTACCTGTTCACCATGACTTTTAAAACCAATTCTATTTATTTTTATTTTAGCTATATAGGATGTGTGTGTGTGTATAAGCATATGTGTGCAAGCACCTGTGTGTAGTATAATGCCATCCTGTACACTTGTGGAAGTCAGAGGACAACTTTATGGAGTAAGTTTTCTCCATCTAACTTTATGTATGTTCTGGGGTATTGAACTCAGATTGTCAGGCTTTGTGGCAAGTGTTTTTACCCTTTTATTTCCCCTCCTTCTCTCCCAGGCACAGCTTTTTCGCCCCCAAGATAGATTTCTCCTTGACATGGAACTTGGCTAGGCTGAGTGGCTGGATAGCCAGCAAGTCCTAAGGATCCATTCTAGGGCATACCACACCCATGTTTCTTTCAATTGGGTTCTTGGATTCTGGGGATTGAACTCAGTCCCTCATGCTTAGGAGGAAAGTGTTTTCCCAATTGAGCTATCACTGCAGCCCAAATATTCTTTACTATTTCAGTATTTAAATTGTACTATTTCTGTTGACTTCTTGGCATCTTTAAAAAAAAGAAAATAAAGGTTTATTTAGTATACTAAGAGGGGCAGTGGGATAGGCAGTCACAAGAGTACTGATGGTACAATTTGTTCAA